>JBAJNP010004985.1:0-30831 GCA_036877545.1 Yasuhikotakia modesta | reverse complement strand
AAAATGATGGATGGCATTTGTAGGTCAATATAATGTGTGTCAATCTCTCAGCTACACACTCTATTAATATAAATACTCATACTGTACTAACACAGATCTATGAAGAACTCATTTAAGACGTGTCCTACTTTCCTGCTGTGATGACCCCCGGACTAATGCCTGCACAAATCTGTTTACATGTGTAAGGAGGAGGGGACACAGACCACTCTAGCCTGAAGCGGAGTAAACAAACTTCTCTTCTCGTATATCATGATATCCATTGGTTGCAATTTATATCAACATATTATGGCACTAAATAACTATATACCATGTTACTGACAAAATATTCAAAGTTACTTTAAAATACCAACATGGTATTTACTATTAATGTGCTTACATCTTATATACAATATGTACTATATACAGTATAGTACGTATAGCATAGCATGTATAGTAAACCAATTCATATATGCTAGATATATTGTAAACAAATTAATAGACCAAATTAATAGAACTATATATACATACTATATTTACAAATTCATTACAATATCACGCTACATTTCTATCATGTTTTCTTCCTATGTACTACAAAACAAATCAACATTATAATGAAAATAGCTTGAAGCTTAAAAACTGAAGTTTAAGGACAAATTAAAGGCTGTTTTCGAGTGGCTGAGGCCACATACACAGCAGTAAACAGCAGGAACTAAACCAGCAGGAACCTGCTTGTTTTCTGCTGCCTTTACAGACTCACAAGGCAAGCAGTGACAGAAGTCAAAATGACCCACTTTCTACAGGTTTTGAACCGCTCACAGTCACTGTCCTGATGCCTTGACCCACTATGACATGCTGATGCAATAATTGTGACCTGTACGTGTCGGAGAGCTCACATGATAAACGCATTAAAAATGCAAAAAATTACATGTGACGTCTAAAGGTATCAAAAATTCAGATGTTCTATGCAGGCAAAAGGAAAGGCCAGTGATAAGTTACAGCAAATAAAGATCAAAATAAAGTCAAAATATGAAATCTATATATGCTACATTTATGTATACATTTTTACAAGGTTTAGTCAATAGATTTCAGCAACAGTCTAAGTAATAATGATGATGGGTAAAATAAAATGATAATAAATATAGTAACAGTTATAATAGAATAGAATGATATATATACATATATAATTATTTCTTTCATCTCTTTATTAGAATACGACCAATAACAAAATCTGCAAAAAATACATTGAATAGGTTTCTATAGGTTACAGTAGTAAGTATTTAGCGTGACCTGCCCTTACACTGAAACAATGGAAGAAACCTGTTTTTCTTAAACCTAAATGGAGCGAATGATAATGTCTATTTCTCCTTTATTATTTGTGAGCAAATTTCAAGTATTTTCTGTTTGTATCTTAATAAAAAAGGAAACCCCCCAAAAAATATGGATAGTCGTCACTAAAAACAACACAGCTGGTGGTGCCCTAAGACATTTTGGAAATGACAGGGGGGTTGGATGGTAATAGACCTCCAGTGCGCTTCAGGCCCTGCTGAGGGGAAGCGGCAACCCCATCTAATCCTGAAACTGACACATAATTACCATCTGTGTTCCCTGAGGTTTGGTGTGTGTGAGGGAAACTCACGGGTGCCCAACAACAGCTGTCTCTGGAAAATCCATGTCACCTCCCAACACTTAAGTGCAAGTCTGCAGAGCGCAAGCCGCCGTGTCTGTGTGTGTGTAATGTGAATGGCTTTGTTTGTTGTACAACAGCAGTCGCTTTATTATTTATCACCTATAAATAAGCTTTACCAGAAGTTCAGACCTGCATGGAAGCTACAGTAGAAAATTAGCTGGTTTTCCCCTTTAGGCTGGAGTTTATTTAAAAAAGCTGAAAGTGGTTGGAACAATCCACAGCAGAAGCTTTGAGTGCTTGTTTGCTGAGGTATTCAGCAGAAATATCTATGTTTGGTTTAGCTCTTTAGCTCTAGTTGAAACTAGCTGCAGAGTAGATCAAAACACACTGAGATGAGAAAATAGATAATGATAATTCATAATTCTGTATCAGATCTGGGATTTTTTTTGTCTTGTTTGTTAAAAAATACCACAAAATAAAACTTTGTGATACCAGATTAATTGTAAATTTAAAATAACAACAAAATAGATTTAACTGATGAAGAATGGATTCAAACCAACTAAAAATGTTAAGTTATGCTGAACATGTAAAGAACTGACATGAATTTTTTATGTTGCTTTTGTTAAATTCTGAGAACACAGATTCCATGTGGGTGTTTTATTAATAATGCGGCAGAAGAACATAAGAATCACTTTCAGTGATTATTGTTCTCACTCTTTGTTGCATTTATAGCGTTTCCATCTTAAGTATAGATTTAATAGTTTCTGGTAATAGTTTATAGGTAATAGTTTATAGGTAATAGTTTCTGCCTAAACTAAACAGAAACTATTACCAAGAAGATCAGAATGAAAACTGATCCTAACTATAGACATTGACTGTAACTGAGATCTCATATCAGGAAGAGGGATACTAGTTTCCTAACTGTAAATTTAAGTTTCACTTTGAATGGTGTAGTTTCCTCCAGAAGTGATTCATTAATAATTAAACAGGAAAGTAAACATGTGCCGGCTGGAAATCAGCAGAGGTTTGCAAATTCTTCAGCTGTTATAACAGCAGCAGAGATAACAGACGTAATCATCAAACTTTCATACAACACAATTCACACAAACTGTCAATATCATAATATAATTTCACAGTCATCCAACAGATTAATGACAACAAGTTAATTACAACAAAACATATCCTAGCACAGTATCAGTATCAGGCCCCTATCAGTGTTACTTTACAACCATTCTGATAACCTCATTAGCCTACTGTGATAAGATCAGCACTTCCTGGAGGTCTCGGCACTTCCACCCTCGATAGACCCCAAAACTGCAGACACACGCTACAGCCCCAGACTTCGCACCAGCAGTTTAGCCTGCGTCTACTTGAGACACACATGTGCACATATGTGCACAGTCACATGGGCCGACTGGTGTACAGGTTACAGGATCCCTGACCGTTACATAATCGCTCCAATAACGTTTAAAGCTCACAAGGGGTTTAATTCTGTAATTTACTCAACCTCAGAAGTTCTGTGGAACACAAAGGAGATATTTTCAAGGTCAGTAAACAATCACAGAACTTTCATTTTTAGGTAAGCTATCCCCTTAACATCATACGATGTTAATGGGAACAATGGGAACACAATGTGTATATTTAGCCTCAGTTGTGTGATTATTGTGCTTTTACACAGACTTGTGGGATACTCTGAAAACATATATGCAGTTTAACCTCACAGTGTAACCAGATCTTTCTTCAGAACTACTTTACGGGCTAAATAACTCATTAGATGGGTTGTAATACTCAATGAAATCCCTTTAAACTGTATATGTCAGTAAAACAGCCGGTTGCGTTAGTGCCCACCCAGACTCAATGAGAACCAGTTTGCATCTGTGACGTGCCTCTGCTGTGTTTTTCAGTTCGACTTTTCTTAGACTTATGGCCAAGGAAGTGGTCTTACCAGTCTTTGTGTCAAAACCTCACATAACTTCTCAGTTGTCTCTACCAGTAAATCAATGGTTTGCTAACAATAAAGCAAGATATAACATGACAAGTTCACCACAGACACGGTAGAACAAAAGACTTCTGATATGACAGACAAAAAACAGCTCAGGTTCCTATGAAACCAAAGTGTTGATTTTATCAGTTCTTAACAGTCACATGGTTCATTACGGTAGAAAAAGGAAACCATGCGATTCACAAAGACCGGAATCCACCATGTGCTTTGTGAGGCAAAAGAAGAACTGAAACGATTAACACATAGATGTTCTGTGCATTCCCTGTTTACACTGCAATAAAATACCAAAAACTCTGACACATGTGCAGTTACTGGGAATTCATCAAGCAGTGTAAAGTTCATTATGTACCGGCACTATCTATATTTAGGCTGGTGTCAGAAAGCAAGACCACATAAGTAGCCCCAGCTTCGGCCAAAAGTGACTAAAACATACAAGAACTACTCCTTAAATCACAAACTGATATATATATATATATATAGACAAGATATAACTGAATGTTCAGTTTCAAAGGTTAAAAGCACTCAGTCAAATGGGGCAACATATGTTTGACAAACATACATATTTACATATACATATAACCTATTTTTCGCTAAATACCTACTACTAAATGTAAATATGACAGTATATATTGTATTTAGTGAGACTTATTACCGAAATACGTGTTATATATTTTAACATAGTCTTGTTTCCTGCATAGCTCAAGAATGGTAAATAAAATACAACTAATTTACTTATGTATACAGATGCTGGTCCATTTACTGTAGGTCCAAATAGTGTATCTTTATACACACAATACATAGCATGAAACAATACAAGTCGTGTATCTGGAACTAGGTATATAAGGCCTAAACTGTGTCAATACATAATTTACTGATATATTAAAAAAACATACTGAAGATTTCATATGATATAAGTAATACAGTTATAGATGTATGTAACCATGACGACAGATCTGCACTTACCGTACAGATGAATCTGATAGTATTGAAGGCAACTCAAGCAGAATAGGGCGGTACGCGGCCACCTTGTACGCCACGTATATTTAATAAACCCTCACGTAAACCTTATAAACGTCACCCAGAGGGTGTCTGATACGACAGTCTCCGACTGAAAACGACTGTCGGTCGTTATCTCCTGCCCTCTGGACGATACTGGTTCAGATTATGTCCGCAGCTTGATTTCCTTTTCCATTCACGTCAGGGAGGAAAACCCCCTGCGCGTGACGTCACTCGTACGCGACCCGGAAGCCCCGCCCACCGATATGATTTTGAAACCGAAACAAACGCGCGACCCATTGCCAGGAAAATGGCTTTGACTGTTCAATAACACGTGTGTTTTGTAAGCAAATGGTTACGTCGCTCATCGTTCGTACCACTTAGTGGTAAATAATGAAACTAATTTAAACCAGATTCCCAAAAGGCCTTGAACTAAATGATATAACTTTCTTAAACGATTAGTAGCCTATAGTCTTAAGTCATGATAATTTAGCATAATGGCTGAATTTAGCATACACAAATTATACTTGCTTTCAAAATAACTAAATTATGTTTCCCCTCAAAATCAGAAATAAAGAATGTATGCTTGCCAAGGGACATCCCAGGCAGATACAAGAAAGGACTACTGAGACATTTCCTAAATGGGAGCTTTTGTGCTTTAAAAATGTATTTCTCTTGAAGTGAAACAAGCAACAACTGATTTCAAGGTAGTACAAAACAGTCACCTAAGTTTATTTGAGGTAAAGTTGTTTTTTCATTCAAAGCTGGTCTCATTATAAAACATGGAATGATCAAATTAGCTCTCAGACACTCTCAGCTTCCCTATTTCCCATCCCTTATTTTCTCATCTGGAACAAACTGGATGGGAGAAACTGGATTTCATACAGCTGCAGAAAAAGAAAGAAAAAGGAGCACGAATAAATTAATGATTCAACTCAAGACATAAATTAATAAACAACCAAATACTTAAACATAATACATATAAATGTTTTATTTCATTCAGCATTATGAATTTATAGGCCAAATGAACGGTGGGAATTATTAACTACTCACGACCTCTGCTGGACAAACTATATTACTACAAGAACCATAGGCACCACACAGGCATAGGTATTCTTTAACATTTTAGCACGCACACAGATTTATATCTCACCAATGACATACCACCATACCACTTTACAGGCGTGTGTGGTTATAGCAAAAAAAAGTGCTACAGAGCTTTCATTATATGAAGACATATAACCAAATTACTTGTGTCACTAAACTTGTATGTGATCTTAGTGAGGCATTACATATGTGTAATTACATTACATTTGCTGACTGTAGTGCTACAATCACCGTTTAATATTTCAGGGGCTGTTTTAAATCATAACTGCTTTAAACAGAAATCAGAGATAAACAAAAACACGTCGGAACACAAGCCCACCAAGAAAAACTTAACAGAAAGTGTTTACAAGGAGATCATCGTTATTACAAACAACAGAATGAAAGAACGCCAAAAGCAGATGAGAATTAGATAAAATAAACCAGATCTTTACAGGTCGCAGCAGAGAAGGCAGCAAGGATGGAGGCAAAGACGAGGTCAGGGGACTGAGAAGCATCCACAGCAGTGTGCAGACCACGGTCGCTGTAGTACTGCACCAGAGGAGACGTCTGTCTATGATAGGACTCTAGCCGAGAGCGCAGAGTTTTCTCATTATCATCACTGCGCCGGATAAGAGGCTCCCCGGTCACCTGCATGGATTTCATGGAGAAAGGTTTGGATTAGGGCTACCAGATTAAACTATAAGTAGGAAGATCTTCATTAAAAACATTGGGTTCAAGATCATTTTTACATCATCTTTCATGGGTTCCTTAGGTGGGCTGAATTCTTCATGATAAGATCGGCCACTAGGCTGATGAATAAGCCTGAGGGGGGAAAAAAAAAAAAGTGTTATTTTTGTGCTTATCAGCAAAGAATATTTTCCCACAGAATAATACAGAAGCAAATTGATAGTATTAAATGTATTACTTAAAATTCTTTAAATCGATATTGTATAATAAAGCGTGGTGTTTAACTCATGGAAAGGCATTTCCATTGGCTTTCAGTGGTGGGTGGGTGCTGCTACAGTCCTACAAGGTCTCCTCAACCTCATACCTGCCGCAGATCCTGCGAACCAGCAGGGAGTCGTCAACAGAGAATTCAACCACAGAGTCCAGTTTCTCAGTACGCTTCTCCAGAAGGTCATCAAGCTAAACACCAAAGACAAACACCATTGGTTGACAGACAGAGAGAATCAGACACTTTTGCTTGATAACACAAGTCCTCACCATTTCTGCCTGCTTGACGGTACGAGGGAAACCGTCCAATAGAAAGCCATTCTTACAAGCAGGCGTGTCCAGGTTGTTGTCTATAAGCTCCACCACCATCTCATCGCTCACCTGATGGGCAGGTGAAAAGCGCTGGTTAAACACTGTGACCTTTCACCCAGTATTATTAAACTAAAGTATTCAAGTGTCAAATTAATAGTAGAATGACACGAATTTTACCAGTTTGCCTGCATCCATGGTTTCCTTGAGACGTTGGCCAAGCTCCGAGCCAGATGCCACCATGGCCCTCAGCATGTCCCCGGTAGCTAAATGACACACACAGTATTTCTCTGCAAGCCTGGGTGCCTGTAAGAGCCAAAAGGAAACAAACTATTGTTATAAACATAGAAACAACATCAACCAATGACATAACATTACATACAACACGCTCAGCTAAAATGTTTCATGAAAAATGAACACAAACTCCCATGAATCTCAAAAGCAGACGTGTCAGATATGGGCTGCAAGGGACTTTTTAGCGGCCATATCAATATTACACGTCGCAATTCTGTTGTAATCACATTCCTAAGCCAAGTTTTAAAGGTCAAAGCCTAACTTTCTCACACCGAAATAACCTTCAAACATTGACCGATACAACGAACTGCAACACCAATCTTTACAGAGTTACACGACTGCTACACAAAGCAGTAAAGTTTCCCAGTGATCGTCGTGTATCCTTCATTCCAGTTTACATGAAAGTTTAACAGACTCCCTTGAGAATGACACATCTGATAAGAGACCATTGATAAACCCGTGAGGCATGTATTAAACACAGCCATGCCGAGTCTAGTTCATTGCGGTTAAGATATGATAACATGCTATCGACTGCAGCCGGACAGTTCAACAGAATCAGCCACGCGGCCCGGCGCGTTGACACGTACCTGCGTCCCTTTCCCCGCTCCGGGGGGCCCGAGCAGAATGGCTCGGATACCCTTTCGTAAATCGGAGACGGTATCGTCCGTTTGGGTGCTGGGGGCCATGGTTACAAGCTGCAAACGGACCAGAGACGCTTCTCTCCGCTTCTCTCCCACAAACTAGCCGAGCTAGAAAAGGAAGCGTTAACGCCTCCGTTTGCTGAACATGGAGTCACGGCCACACCTTTTCCCACCAGGCCTTGCGTTTGATTGGTCAAAGACACGCCGCTTATTCAACACGTGAGTTGATTGGATAAACCGAATTCTAAAAACGCCCAATTTCCGGTTGCTGCCTGACATGGGCGGTACAGATAAAACATTTATCTATTAAAACACGTTTGTTTTAATACATGATGAGAAACTTTCACCCAAAAAGTTGAAACAAAATATATATTCAACAAAATCAATTGAATCCTAAACAACACGAAAGCAAAAAACACAAGATTATAAAAGAACATATAAAACATCTTGCAAAATATCAATGACATTTTGGAAAGTTTCCGGACAGAAGATGCTTGATAGATAAATTCACTAGCAAAGAAAAACTCACATTAACTAACAAACTGATGGCAGACAGGTTGTCAAAAGCTCGTTTTATTTGAACTGTAGCTTTGCTGGATACATGGAAGCCACGTTTGGAGTTTTAAGCAGAGGTCATAACACACAAAAACAGCTCACATATATGTCATAACACCAAAGTGCCTTAAGATTCCTACAGCAATAGTGACAAAAGTGTGGCAGTGGGTAAGAAAAAGAAACGTGTCCCAGATTTAGTGTCAGTAAAAATAGTAGTATCAAAGATAAATTCCATACACAACAAACATTGAAAAAGTAAATATAAAGCTATTGCAAATGATAACCATTTAAAAGGTATAAAATGTTTATATAAAACTTACATGGTGTACTGAGAACTCTGCATTAGTATTAGAATTTACAAAATTGCAAATGGCATCTTGATCAAGCCAAGAAATTAGGTTTGATGTTAGGGACCATTTTCCCTTTCCATTGAAAGTAAATATCAATGGCACTTAATTTAGTTGTTTAAGAGCGACGGCTGATGAAAATAAAACATATGGATTGTATACTTGTCATTTTGTTTACTTGCATTCCCTGATAAGGGGAGTCCTATTGCTAAAGGTGGGGCAAGAATGTTTTTCACTAACTGGTAACAACCAATTTTTTGTCATTTAATATAAACACAAATGTAACCACACATAGAAATCAGGCAGGAACTGGCAAAAAATGTCCATATAAAATATAAAAAATAAAATAAAACCCTACTTCCAAAGTTTTAGGGCAAGTGTGCCCTCCACTGTGTGCTTAAGGTAATTTTAAAGACACACATCTTTATGTCTCAATTCTATAATTCAGCCAAAGGTTTTAGTAATTGATACAAAATCCTGATTTTCCTGATGGGTCAGTGAGAGCAACATAAAAGCCACTTTTGCCATGGCAAGTATATCTGCTTACTAATAGATTATGGGTTTATCCAAAATTGAAGACTAAATTAGCCTACAGGTAGTGACATTTATAGTGTGGTTCATTTATAGATTAAAGACTCTCTTTCTACATCATGAATCCTTGCCTGAATTTTAAAATTTGGATTAGAGCAGGTGTTCTCAGCAGACAGTAGTCACAAGCAAAACATATAAATATTGATACTTTAAAAAAAAACCTGACAGCCTAACAAAACAAATGTTTGTTAGTCTAAATACGGCATGTAATTAACACAATATATTCATAACATACCTGAAAGCCTTTGTGAGGCAAAGCATTTTATTGTTTTAAATACTGAAATGTCGCTTATGGCTGTGTTTGTTTTCATCTCGATGTAAGTTAGACTAGCATCAAATCTAAAGCCTGTTAAATTGATCTGTAAACACTCTGTAACTTGGATATCATATTGCACTTCCAATTCACACACGTACAGAAAGTAAGATCAGGATAGTTTCGGCTCTTGGTTCCGGGCAAACGTGCTCACATGGGCTTGTAGCACGAATCTGGCTGCCACATGCGCAGGTCCACCAAGATCTGATTGAGCTTCTGCATCCACAGGTTCCTCTCGTCTTTAGTGTCGGCGCTCAGCCAGTTCCTGACAATACAAAGAGATGCTTCAATTCAGAATACGGTCTAATCCTAATCTGTTTACATTACCACCGACTGGTTCTTACTTTGTAACACACATGGTGTCCATGCATTGGCTGACCAGTGTCTCTCTGTCATCCGCCCTCTGAGGTCTCACAGTGATCAGTTCGAAAGTATTAGGCCTGGCACAGAACTCCCTGTTAGCCGGCTCCACTTTACGACTGGTGCAATTGGCAAGGTTAACGCGGCCAATCGGATTCTGTGTTGAGAAGGACAGCTTCTTAATAACTAGCTTTGTATTTAAACACATCTACAGTACTTTGAAACAAAACTGTTAAAATAGGCCTACCTTGCGTTTTTCATCATCAGGGTATGTCCAATAAGAGATGCAATATCCCGATAGGACACACCACCTCCTGTGCCAAGCTCCAAAACCACTGACATCTTCAAACATAGTCTGAAAAAAATTATAATTGTATGATGAAAGTGACTGTCGTCATCGTTTTATTAATATACATATCAAAGATTATAAATAAACAAATTAGCTTCAGGTTATCCGGCACAGACTCTGTAATTAACTAACTAACAGGTAGATGAAGCAAACTTGTGTTGTGTAACTTGTTTAACATCCTACAAGCTTAACTAGAATAACTAAGACTCACCAGGAAACCTCTTTCCTCTACCCGAGAGCCAACCTCACACCGCATTTTCAGGTAAACATGCCCCTCCAAAGGACAGAGAAATGGAACCTGTTGGGGGGGATTTAAAACACTAGGAATTGAAACGTACAAACTTCCTATATTAATACAGCATGTTAAAGAAAGACAGAAAGCAGCAGGTAAACATTTAGCCAAGGAAAACTAGTAAAAGTTAAAACGTTCCCAAAAAACAAATGTACAGCTGTGCTCCCCTGACAATTAGTGTTTCCAAATACACCAAACTTTGTTAGCCACACAACAACCGGGTTACTAAACACAGAGCAAACATAGCAACCTTGTTGTGAAACATGTCACAGAGCAGCTCTCTCTCAATCCCTTCACATTTGATCTAGAAAAAAGAAACGACTGCATGTGAAAGTGTCCCGCAAACGTACTGTAAAAAAGCAGCATTGTGCTGCAGAAACAAGAGCGCAGTGTTAACGCTGCATAAAGCCGGTGGCGTCACTAATGCTGTGGTGAAACCAATGCCTCTGTGACATCAGCAAGCATTCATTTCAGTGTTTCCCACCAGGTTAGTGTTAGTAACTCAGTGAAGATCTTTGATGTTGTGGAAGAGCTTGAAAAGAGCCGAAGAGATAAACTCTGAAGAGATAAACTAGGAGTAACAGGAGGCGGAAATAAAGAAATCTTTCAAGTGTACCTTCTCCAGGGGGAATCTGTTTTTCCCAACGGAAGCTAGGGTTAACTTGTGGGATCCGACAAGGACAAAGCTACTGGTCCGCACTGCGTTTGGACCACCGGGGCTAGCCATAACTGAAAGCCAATAATAAATAGTACGAAAATACTTTGAAATGGGTCAAATTGAACTAAACTGCTTTTAGATAGTAATTACTACTCACCGGGTGTCTGAAGGTTGCTCTTCTATAATTGTAATGGAAAGAAAAGAACATTAGGTCTATTGGACTATTAGGTCCTGGACCATAGAGACAGTTTTCATGCATTTCATGTACTGTACATGCAGCCATATGCCATTATTATTCGGTGACTAAAGCTAAAATCTGTACATTAAGGTGTGTGTCATGGTTGAGATAAACAAACATGACTTACAGAGATAGCGAGAAACCTCTTTGGTGTGATGGCCTAAAGTAATCAAAATTTCATTGTCATGAAACACAAGCCTGAACAATTTTCATTTATTATTTAAACAAATAATACAACATGAACTTCATATTTGGGAAGACAATATCAAACATAAAATGATTATTAGTGTGATTACAGCAGTGAGAATTATAAAACCAGCTAAGTAAACTAGCAAACACGCTTCCATGCTTGTGGACAACCTGGACGTGTTCCTTAATTTCATGGAGTCATTCACACTTGACTTAAATGTATTGTTACACTTCTATTAATGTATAGAAGTATAGTAATGAGTCCAAGTGATCTACCTTTGACTTGCTGGGCTTCTTCCTTTTGTCGGCGTTCAGCTCCCGTTTCTGAACCTGACATTTGAAGACCAAATATTTACTAGACCTCTCCAATAAATATTGAATCTGTGTCAAACATACATCTTTCATTTGAAAGCAAATGAAGCTGTACTTACCAAATGGTAGACCTCAATATCAATCTCAAAGTCATTAGAAACATCAGCCCTGCACATCAGAAACATGTTTAATATAGTCACAGTTGTGTGTTAATATGAAAACTAGTCTGATGTGACGTTACTCACAAAGTGAATTTGGTAGTAAAAGTTAAAGCGTCTCCACTAAGGGCATTACGTGTGTTTGCCAGAGGAGTTGCCATTGTGTTCTCCGCTCCAGCGCGGATCATGATGAAGAAATAATGGTTTCCACATTCTTACCACACAACAAAACACTGTGTTAACAGGGAGTCAACAACTCAATATGTGTCAAACTGGCAAAAACAAGTCAAAACGACTTGGGGTAAATTCAGAAGCTTTCCTACCAGGCTTGCTTGCAGCAGAACAGATGAAATCAGCCTTTAGGGGGAGTCGCAGCTCCAGAACTGAGACTGAGCCTTTAGAAGCAGGTAGACCCATGTCCACCTGAGCACTGCAGGTGCTTTTCTTCTGGGCTGTTGGACCCTCTGTCTTTAGCCGATCCAACTCTGCCTTGAGGGCAGCCCTCCTCTCAGCTGAGACCAAGGAAAGCAGTGTTTACACCCAGACTACTGGACTAATTACATGACCTTTTCCATCATTCTGAGTCACTTTGACTCACTAATAATAGTGCATCACATTCACTTGTGCGGTACAAAAAATATGGCTCACTTACTGGCAATAAGCAGCAGTCTCTCAGCCTCGGCCTCTACTTGAGAACCTTTCCCATGTTCCTCATCGGTGCAGCAGTTGAGAGCCTGACTGGCCTGATGGATCACAGTCTGCTGAAGGTTCATCTCATTGGTCAACATCTGAAATCGATATTAAGGCAAAGCGTTGTCAACCTCCCAGATCAAGCAGCTTCTAAATGATGATTATTTATGTGGATGTACTACCAGATAGAAACAGACCTTCATTTTGTGCTTGATGTTGATGTGACTGGGGCTGCCAACAATCTCGATTCTCTGAGCAACATCCTCTTTTCTCACAATCACCTGTTTAACATGAGGTCTCTCGGACTCGGTTTTAACCCTGGTGGACCTGTAGGCATCAATGCTGAAACCCAACACAACCATTTATTAAATAGAACCTTTTATAGAGATTACAGACGAGTATCAGCTGAGAATAAATGGAACAGATGCTTACCTGTAGAGAAGGTTCTGGTCCGATTCCTCATCTATGGCGTCAATGCTGTCAGATGATCCGGCTCGTAACACGCGTGCCCTTTGAAACTTGCTGGGCCTGGAAACAGCCTCAGGGGTGGATGTCTTCTCACGAAATGAGCTGGCAGGAGTTGAAGTCTGGACCAAAATATAAACATTTTAAGTCTTCACAGTATTTGGTTGCATCATTAATAAGCCACTAGCTTAATGAAGATCCTCGTAGCTCACCATGAGTTTCCTTTCAGGGCTCTTGACCACAGCAGCTACAGTCTCCGCAAGTGGAGCAAGGAGAGACATGGAGGAGATGTTCAGAGCATCTTCATTCTCCTCATCGCTGGCCTCCTCATTCTCCTCAAGAACTCCATCGAAGAGTTCGTTTATTATCTCAGAGTTAACAGAACCATCCACGTTCATCTCAATCTCACGTACTTCTTCCACTTCTGCATGACCAGATCGTTCATCAATAACATGTTGGGCTGAGTAAAACAGCAAATGTTTATGATGATTATATTGAAGATTAACAGTGAATACATAGTCTTTATACTGGAAGTCTATGTAGTCTTTTATCACTACCAGGTGATAAACACAAAGCACTGTAGGCAAAAAACCCTACAGAATAAGAGTTTACCTTTCAGTTCCTCTTTTACCTCTGGCACTTCTTCTACTGTTAATTGTACTTGCTTTACTGGACTTAAGACAGTACGCTCCATATCTAAGAGAGGACAGAATCTCTTTAACCACTTAGTATCCATTAGCATTAACTATTAGTGTCATAATACACAAAACAGCTTGATGAAATCTGATGAGTCGAGACATGTAATTAAACGAACAATAAGAGTGAACCACACCAGACGCTATAGAAGAACACAGCGTTAAATTATAGGATTAGGTTTAAATAACTCATTACCTTTTTTACTAGATTTGGCAGGACTGTTGAGTATATGAGCGACCGCTGCTGAAAGCTCATTATCAGGCAGCGGTGCAGAAATTTCACTTCGTACGGACGGTTCAATTTCCTGAGGATTGGAAATGGTAGCGTTAAGTACTTTGGTTTTCTATTTCCTTTTGATTAAAAAAAAAGCAGTAACAGCTAACCTTGATTTCAGGGTCATTCTGTACATCTGAGAGATCCTCTTTGCTTTTCCACATTTTGCCTGTTTGAAATCGACTCCGAACTTCTGCCAGTTCTGCCTCTCGCTCCTATGTAAATAATAAAAACAATATTTTATACAACTGAATTAAAAGGTATTTATTAATTAATATACAATCAGGACTACATGCCATTTTCTGCTTCTGAGTAAGGATGGCTGTGCTGGAAGTGGCCTGGGTAGCCCCCAGTCTCTCCTGGAGCAGCCGGGACTTGGGTGTGGCAGTGGGCGTGGCTGCAGCTGTGTTACTCTGGCCTCCTAATGTTGATGGAGAGCTTTGATTACGTTCCTGGCACCTTTCCCCGAAACGCTCCAAAAATGACTTGACACCCCCTACAGGTTAATAGGAACAAGCATGAACACATGCACTTATGTGCATAAACAAAAAAATCTGATGAAGAACTCCACTAACCAGAAGCTCCAGGTGGGCCTCTGTGTGGTACGGGGGTTGCATCCTTTGTAAACCTCTCACAACTTTGTGGAACTACAGCGGGATCAGCAGAAGGTTTTCGTGGCAAAATTGGTTTTGAGGGACTTGAATAAAATGCTGATCCTGAACTTGGCTTGTTGGATGGTCCCTGATTCTTCAAGGGGCTCTGAGAGATGTGACCCCTAGCAGGACTAGAAGATGTAGCTGCCAAAAAACTGAATGGACTGGAGGGCTGGGTAGGAGGAGATGTCTTCAGTGGACTGGAAATGGGGGATGGAACAGCTTGAGTCACTTTGGTCTGAGGCAGCTCGGTCTTCTGAGGACTAGGAGGAACCACTCTGGTTGACTTAACTGGAGAATAAACCACTGGTGGCTGTGAAACAAAGATCTCCTGTTAGTTTTGTACCTTTTTATCCTTTCAGTAGAAAAAAACTACTGAAATTAAACCTAAGCCTAAACATGATTCTTCTTCTTACACCAACAAAAGATACAGCGCTATGTATACATGGAGTAGCAATTTGACGTGACTCACCTGCTGACTGCTGTCAAAAGACTTTTGTGGGGTTCTTGTGGCTGTTTGGGGTTGTGCCGCAGTTGAGCTTGGCTTTGTACTGATGTTTGTAGCTGCCCGGGCTGAGGGGCGTACACAAGCTGTGCCAGGCTGCACTTGTGCATTGTCCCGGCGAGGGGGCGGGTGACCAAGATCATCTTCCCAGGAGCCAATTGTTGCTGCAAGGTTTGCTAGTCTACCCTTTCTTCCAAGGGGGGGCTCAGAGCTTGTGGAAACAGGAGTAGGGGGGAGATCTGCTTTTTGAGACTTGAGAGGAGAAACAGCTACACTCTCTGAAACAGTGGTCCCTGAAAACAGGACGAACAGAGTTTGACTTTAATATATAGGACTATATTACATTTAATACAACACAAAAACATATTGAAAAATTAATGTTCACACTAAATTAAAGCATTTACCCAAGTAAAGAGGTTAAAAAAAACCCACAGGAAACATGCAATACTTTGATATTCCCCGCGGGCCAGAAAATTTCACCGATTTTGGATTTCAATATCCATATACCAACAGAGCAATATAGTGCATATATAGCCAATATACTTGTTTATTGTTAATTCAAAACAAAAGCAATAAGCCTGAACATATTACACTTAACAGAACCATTATTTTCAAGCTCAAAACGTACCAGATCTTTTTGCCACAGTCTGGCTATGCGACCTACCATTATTGTCCCAGTACTGCCGCTGCTCAGCCAGTCTCTGTAGACGAGACCTCATGCTGGAGGGAACCAGAGCTGTTGTGTCTCTCTGGGTATCTCTGGCTCCATCTAGAGCAGAATGCTTCATCACACTCTCCGTGTTCTTTGCAGGAGACCGCGGCGGGTACCCCACCATCTTTTCGGTTTCTGCAGGGGGGCGAGTGGGGATCGTCTCTGGTTCTGGGAGGCAACGAGCAGCCTTTTGCTCCACTGGCAGGGGACGAACACTGCTGGGTGCCACTGGTGGCTTCTTGTCTGTCATAGGTTCAGGGGCTGCAGGCTGTGGGGTCACTGGTTGCTTGTTTTCCTCCCCAGCAGTGAGGTTATTTTCATCTGAACAGCGGCGCTTTGAGGGGGAAGGCTTAGACGAGGGAATGGCTGTTTTAAAAAAACACATTTTAGACATTTGTTTTAATCATACTGCTTAATAAAACAAAGACTGAACATTAGAATACATAAGTTTAAATGAACATATAACCTTTTTCTATAGTAGGCTCACTAATGACACTGTTTGTATCTGCAAGTGGCTCCCTTGTCCGTTTAGCCATTGGCCGGTTGGCCGCTGTGGGTCTCTCAGCCATCTTCCTTTGGAGATTTTCTCGACGAGCGCGTGTGCGCTCCAACAGTTTCTGAGTGAGCAAAAGTGAGAAATTATTGTTTCGTTGTTTTTGTCTATATGACATCTATATGAATCTCTATTCTCATGGTCCCTATATAATGATCTATACGGTCTCATTACACTTTACCCCAGTCATATGTAAACATTGTATACATACCATTATACTTAAGCACACAAGAGCATTAGGATGACACAACGGGCGAGGCTTAAACAGCGCTCAAGTTTAAAAAGGTTCAAAGTTACAGTTCCTTTGTTAAAGCATGGGCCCCATGACTTATTTGCACTGCTTGTCGTGTAAGTGTGAACAACCATCCCTTATACAGCAGATGTCAGAGACACGATTAACAGTCCTTTTGCTAAGCAAGACCAAACACATTCCTGGTGTGTTGTAGTTTGTTGGCCGCTTCCCAGGAAAATTCAGGAATTTCAGTTCATTTCAGCTGATGAGGGTTTCAGTCTATGGAATTCTGTCATGTGACCAAATACGTGAATTCTATTGGCTACAGTCAAACCAGGCTTCCTGTACTTTATCTGCCACCAATCAAAGACACAGCCCTGACAGCTAGTTTTAAAACTATTAAACTTATTGAATTAACTGTTATTTATAATGCAGATCAACAAAATAATAATTATTATACAACAAATAAATGCCAAAGTTTACTTTCAGTTACCATTTCCCCTTTTTGCCCCATAAAGGTATTCGGTAAACCTTAAAAAGAATAAATAGCCAACAGTTATCATTGACATTTACAGTCAACATCAGCTCTGTGGGAGTAATAATAGCATTCAAGGCCTAATAAAACAATGTAAACTGAATGTAAACCTGCCTTTTATTGTGTATAACAACCATTAGATCAGGAAGGTAAACGGACATCAACTTTATACTTATAAGTGTCAAAGTGACACTTTTAAGACCGTCAAACACAGTTGTGGCACAAGGGACTCTTGTAAACTACTTTCCAATTCTTCATCTAACAGCTCTAATAAATAACATGTCGCATGTGATACTTACTTCGGTAAACGGATCCATCCCGATATACAATCCGATTGACGTAATCAAAGCAGAATCCCACTTGTTTATCGTCTGTTTTTGACTGACGAGGGAGCGAAAATCTCCCAGATTTCTCCCACACGCCGCGCACGCGCTTCTGGACTGTTGGAAAGTTTGAATTTAGCGCGTGCTCGCGTCTCCCCAGCCAACGGTCGCAGACACGTCACTCAACCAAAAACTGAACCAATGAGAGTCCAGTCCGTTAATCTAGCCACGCCCACAGAGCGCCGCCATTATCGTCAACAAAGTTGTTTACGGTTCAAAGGCAGAAATAATGTGATTATTATGTATTATTGTTATTATTATTATTATTGTTTACAAAATCCACCAACTACTGCTATGCAAATCCAATAATGTCTGAAATTGTCAAAACAGGAGTAACAATATTTTTTTATTTAAAGTAAATGTTACTTGTGAAATATATCATTACATTAAATACATAACTTAATCTTTCAGGCTAACAGTGATGAATGTTACACTATGAAAACTTTTGTATCATTAAAACGGAATAATATGATTGATGGCCAGTTTTTTTGGTGTCATTTTCATAGCTTGACATGTTTTCACACATACACTAGTCCAGCAGATGGCACTGCAGATACAGACAGACCTGCAATGTCAAAAATCAGAATTCATTCTTATATATGTATATATATATATATATATATATATATACATACTGTAGTTTCCAGTTTAGATACGTCCTGTATAAAAAACACATTGCAGTGTTATATAATGTGTCATTCATACATATTACGCATTAGTATGTACTGATTATATTATACTGAAATATTTCATATCGAACTTGCCATGCAAGTACCTACCATTACACTTCAATGTTTACCAGTTCAGTCACGATAACTGCGCTCTTCAAACTATAAATGTCATATCCGAGCCATTTCCTTTATTTTTATATATATATATATATCATAAGTGATAAGAGTCATAAGTGACCTGTGGAAGTCCTGCGGCGGAAAGTTACATGGTGGTAAATGAGTCACTGTTTGTCTCTAAACTAATATTTAAACCACTACATGTTGTGCTGTCCACTCTTTGAAAATAAGCAATTGTTGAAAGTAGATTTCAGCCTTATTTTTCAGTACAACAATCAAAACAACAGAAAACGGCAGGTGTCAACTTGTTGTCTTCACATTTATCATCTGCCATAATTTGGGATGTTATCTTTAAAGTGGTTATAAAAATCAGTCATCACAGTGACTCATCCACTCAGAACAGTAAATAGCTCACCTATTACAGGAAAGAACACAGCGAAAATAAGCCAGTCAATTTCAATTCATTTATTTATCTTAAAACCAAGATGAGGGGGGTTCAAAATGGGCACAATAACAAAACAAAAAGTAAAAAATAAGTCAGAGTTGACCAGTCTCTCGCCTCTCACTTCCTTCAGTGTCTGTGGGCTGAACAGTAGAGTGATAAAGTGTACACATGTCATGTGTGGGGGTCAACAGCCAAGCCAACAGTAAAGTTATTTACTGAACAGCCAGCAAAGAGCAGCTATAGAAAGTGAGTACCTAAGACAAGTATTTTCCTCTATTTCAAACACTGTGTGTACTGTATTTGAATGTGTGTAGGACGGTCCTAAGGGTGAGGGCTCTTCTAAGCTGGACTGAATATTGCACTCCCCAGAGATCAAGAAAATGAGAGAAAATAACATGGCTCCATGAAGAATAGAAGTGTCTATCCCAACCCACACTCCTGACAAGACACTAATTATAGTGAATAAATACAGCTGACATATTTAAAACCTAGTCTAACCCCAAATTAAAAGTGATTTTAAGGGGGCAATTGCTGCATCGGAGAGGAACTTCTTAAAAACTTTTTGTGCAAAAATATCAGATGCCTACTTTAGAGTTGTTTCTGTAACAAAATTGGCTATTTTCTGAGGAAAGGTTAACAAACAATAAAGGTACATGCCCATTAGTAAAATTCATGATAAAAATCAACAATGACAGCATTTTACAACTAAGCATTTCATCATGGTTCAAAGCACTCATAATAAAGTAACAAAATAAAAACGTAATCCCACAATTAAAGTTTGGGAAAATTCTGGGGAACTTGTGTATATTCCTGCCCGTGACTGCTTACATTGGTTTACCAACCAGTTTGCGGGGTAATCTGTGTGCTTTGACCCTTCCCATTGATACTGCTGGTGAATCCAAAAGATCATCTTTCATTCGTTACATCTGTGATCAATTAGCCATGTCTGATTGTATAAAAATCACCACAATTATAACCCACAACTTTTGTCCCCTCTTTACCCTGGTTAAATTTCACTCTGTAGTTTTTGTTTGACTGACAGGATGACGCACTACTGGACACAGCAGTTGGGACCGTTGGCGTCCTTGAACCGCAGACGCATCTTAGGTCTGTATTTTTCGAGGTAAAGAAGCTGTTTGGAGTTGAAGGCTCCACGTCTCTTCCTAAAATCAAAGAAAAAGATTTGAGTTGAAATCTATTTCTCGCATTCAAAAAGATTCTCTCATGCAAGACAAACCACACAAGCTACTTACTGTCTTATAAACTGCACTGCATCTTCATACCTCATGCCGCACTCAATTAAGGCTAAAGCAACCAGCACAGGTGCCCTGTGAAGACAAAACATCTCAATTCACAAGGTTTCTCTTTATAGCCGAGAAAGCAGACTGTGGTTTTTAAGTTCTCACGTACACACAACCCTGCAAAAATCCCCAAACAAACAACAACAAAAACCTTCATTTGAAGAGCAGCATAACCACGGTCTCATTTTAAATGCTATTGCTGTTTGCCTCTAAAGGAACTGGTGAAAACCGAGCTCAGGAAAATGAATGCAACTGCAGAGAGCTGGCCCACATTGGTTATACTGTACTAACACTAGCCGGCCACAGACGTTTGCATTCTGAAGGCGAGACTGATTGCTAGTGTGTGCGCGTCTGTGGGTTTATTTAAAGGTGAGAAAGGCTAAGTGCTAAATGTGCTTGAGGAGCAGGTTTGAGAACACAAACAAGTCTCGTGTGAACGATTTATGCAGAGTGTAGACAGCTTGCTGTGTGGATGTGCCCCAAAATTTTACTGCTTGGATTTCTGTCAGTTTCCTACATGTGGCCAATATAGCAAAGTGAGCAATTACATCACTTATTGCCCCCTTATTGAGCTCTCTCATCTAATTCGCTTAAAACAAATCTCTAGATTACAGAAAGCACATTGACAAATTAGGACTGACCGGCCCAGCCCCGCAACACAGTGAACAGCGACGCAGCATCCCGGTTCCTCTCTGAACTTAGTCTTCAACAGGTTTAACCAATCATCTACAATCTGGGTGGGGGGTGGAGCTCCATCGTCAAAGGGCCAGTCCTGCAGACATGAAAAAGGGAACAAACAACAAGCAATTAAATTTGTGTAACTGCTTCACTGCCTGCATGCAATGCAGTGTATTAAAGCACAACAGTGAGAACATTTGGAAGTAAGAAACAGCTGAGGAACTTGTTTTATATTAGACCTCCGTGTCAAGGTAATGGACAGTGAACCCCAAAGGCAGGTTCTGAAGAGCAAAGCATTGTGGGAAGGCAAAAAAGTTCTCATGGGCTGTTTTTGGGCAGCAGGCCACATAGATCTGGCCTCCTCCCGGCCAAACCACGCAACAAGTAGTGAGAGAGTATGTGAAGATGGAAGATACACAGAGACAAAGACAAGGACAAACATAGGTAATTATGAGGTAATGTGAGGCTGAAAGATATGATGAATAAGGCTGGAAAGTGGTGGGAGAGACAGGGAAAGGGAAGAGGTGGCAATAGAGGAACCAGGGGCAGGAGGTATCGGGTTCACCGAAATGACGCACAAGCCTAAAATCATCCCATGGGAGTAGCATGGTTTCCATTGAATTACTAAACACTTTTCCCTCAGAATTAAAGATCAGCACTCACATGTAGTTACCTAGCTCCTCTTTCATTATCCCAAGACCTGCACATGTAAGAAGATTTGTGTTTGGTAATACTTACGAGCAAGTGTGTGTACGTGTGTGAGAAATGCACTTAATGAAAACAGACTGGCTGGCTCTGCCTGTGCAGCTGTCTGGACTAACACACACCCGCTGACCTGCACACTGCTTCAGCTCACGGCCGGTTGAACAGGTTCTCTCTTTCTGTAATTCCCGTACACAATCTTCCTTTTCAACCCTTCTTTCTTCACATACATGTTTTAAGCAACCTCCTTCAACTCTGAGTGTGCCTCTTGAAAAAATACAAAGGTTCCTTTTGCCTTTGAGAACACTACAGTACACAGAGTAACAAAGAGACAACTATTTTTTAAAGTACTAAGTTACAGTTACAAGTAGGCAGATGGCAACAATATATCCTGCAGAGAACGTTGATTTTTACCACTCTATAGTAACTGTAGAGAATAAACTTCTCTACAGTTATTGTTAAGGATATTGTTTCTCATCTAACACCTTTCCTTCCTTACAATTTCTAAATAATCCTCTGTGGGTCACAGACAATTATAAAATACATAAAGGGAGGCTGAAATTTCTTGTTTACATGAGAAAGTTTGACTTAATCTCCAGGTCCCACAAAAACAGTCTCCAAGTACATTTTTGTACATCTGTAGCGGTGTAAATATCTCCTGTTTACCAACCTAGCTCTAAAAGTACAAGTTACAGGTAATCACAGATGGTAAATAAACTTCATCAGGGTTATGCGGGCTTTATCTTGTCCTGACCTGGATGGAAATGTCAATTGTAAATAAAAACTCTGCATGCAAAATAAGTTCTCTAGAAAAAAGATGCATCTGTTACGAACACCCACATATAGACCTTGTTGATGAAACGACCTACCTGACCAGGACACAGAAGTGTGTTCATGTTGTTTCTCTCACATATTTACATATATATCAGAAGCGATTACAGTAACATACAGAACAGCTTTTTGCATTCACATGCTTCCTCTTATATTACAATTACTATAATTCTTAATTTAGAACAATCAGTAGCTAATAATTCAGAATGACTGAAAATGATGCACTCATTATGTATGTAATAAGCGTATCGCAATGGTTTGCAATTACCAAATCATTTTAGTACTTCAAAAAATATAGTGAGGTTTAGATTGTTGCAGACAGCAGAACGGCTGGTATCAAAAACTGTAGTAATGTTTTTTCCCCAAGAAAGAATGTAAAACTGTTTTCATTTTGGTAAAAAAGTTCAATTTTTAAACCTGTTTTGGTATCATTTGAATTGGCTTAGCAAATATATAACATTATTGCATGGTATACCATATTTTATGCCATAAGTTAAGGCACATTGCATTTTTAATGCATTTCAATATCAGGCAGCCCTAAACCTTACATGTCCAGTTAAAGCTACAGGGTAACACCTGTACGTTCAGCTTCAAGGTCAGCTGAGGGAGTTTAAGGGATCTGCACAGATAGCACTCACCAGGACCTGGATGCCTTCCTTCTCCACTGGTGCCTTGTCATAGGTGGCTTCACACACCCTAACCAGTGTGTTTACCCCAAACTTCTTCAGCTCCTGAGAGGGGAAAATGAGTGAGAGGAGATATTTGGGTTTTTCAGTCATGCTCACAAAAAACAAACACCCCTGAGGGCTCTCTTACCTCAGTAAACTTGTTGAGGGTGGAGTTGGTGGGGTTGTGTGTGATGAGAAATCTCATGCACTCGTAGGAAATCTCAACGGCGGCAGGGCGATTCATGTTGGCAAGACGTCTTAAAAACAATTAGAATGTACTTATGATTCCTGTTCCTTTGGGTTTTTCTTTAAAAAAAATCTTTGGCTCAGATGTTAGCAGTATGAAAAAATAAATAGACAAAAAATGGGGTGCAATGGTGGGTGGACGCTACACAACTAGATGTACAATAAAAAGGAGGGTGATCGAGTTCACAATGTTCAAAGGATGTATTAAAAAAAAGGATGAGAAGTTTGAAAGAAAAACTAATGAGAAATGGGACACTATCCTTCAGTCATTCAATTGAGAATTAAGATTACCCCATTCAGGAGAAGACTTTCTGATTGGCTACAGAGAGAAAAAAATGTAGGGAAGAAGTGAGGCAGGTGTGCTTCAATGCGGCGAGGCAGTTGACTACGCGTGATCCCAACAGGGTATAGAGAAGACAGACAGGACCCAGTGCGATGGCTGTCAAGGAGGCTTCTGGGTAGCGTAGTCCTGCAGGTGGCTAACAATTCACTTGTCCACGAAGGTGAGGTGCTGAGCCTGGCAGAACTCTCCACAGACGGTCACAAACGCCATATATGTGTGATCCGAATCAACACAGAAACACTGGAAGAAAGAAACAGATACAGTAAGAACAGAACAGAACTTCAAGGCCTTCAGTTCAACAGGACTACACATTGTACTTTGAATCTCTCAACCATCACACTTACAATAATACAGTTCAGCTCTGATGTATCATTCACCTCTTACTGTGTGAACCAGACAGTGTGACTCAACCCATTGACAAGAGCAATGGGCAGCAGAACTAGGACTTCAAGCCACCCTGAGGTGACAATGTTTTGTGACATCGAGATATAAGCTTTGCCTTTTAAATGCAGCCCTTCAGCATCAGGAAGAGTGTACATGGGAGTAAAACAGACAAATGAAAGTCTAAAGAGTGAGGCAGACATTAAAGGACAATACAGGGAAGGCTTGTTCCTGAACTTCTGAGCACTCAAAGGCAGTCACATGGATTAAAGTCAGGCAAGACTTCAAACAGCCTCAACTGTTTCACAGTCCCACGCTTCTCTCCTCAACACGGTCCTACATGGTCCAAAAGGACAGCCACTAAACGTAACCAAGTCATCTAGGCTTCAAGCTCTTCAATAGACTGAGTAACCACATTAAAAGGAAGAAAGAAAAAAACAGGCCACACAATGAAAGTCTTGAGGACACGAAACTTAGACATGTTTAAACAGACACAACTTAAAAAAAGAAAAAGACTTGGACTGTCAACAAGCCACAATTCTCTAAAGGAGAGGCAGCCTGGAACTCAAGATCCGACAGATGCAGTTGAATAGACGTCAAGAGAAAGAGAAGTGGCCTCTTCAGAAGATAAAGAAAGACCAGGAATGTGATTATCTTATCAAAAGATGTCCAAACCTGGTCAGGACTGGCAGTACAGGAGCACATTTTCAAAAGGTTCTCTAGGGGCCAGGTTGGTTCAGATAGGAAACTGAGCTGTACTCAAAACTACTACCACATTTATAGCATAGGACAAATGGATACAACTATGGCAATTTGTACACCTGGTATTTATCAATTCAGTTGATCTTGTTATGCTTGTGCAACCACAACAGCTGTTTATGGCCTCAGGAGATCAGATTGTTATGAGGGGCGGATGATTGACTTGTCGCTTGATCAAATCACCAAGACGGATGTAAATGCAGCCAATAAGAAGCTCACTTTGATTTCCATGCGGTCAGCAGAGAGATGCAGCTGTCTGAAATGAAACTCCACGGCAGGGAGTTTCTCCCGTTCTACTTTTACCAGGAACTAAAATGCAAATCACGGAGTCGCATTTGCAAGCCACTCCTGTAATTGCAACTATCAGCACAGATGGGGAAGAAATGAGTGCAAAGTAACAGACAGCGAGACAAGAAGAGATAAAAACGACACGGGTAAAATTAACTAAATGAATAAAAAGACAAAATTCACTTGTAACGGGACAATAAGCTTTATGTTTTTATGACCTCAAATCCACGGAGGCACCAAATAATCGCATTCAGAATGCAATCTTTTTTTACAAGAAGCTTTTAGACGGACACACCTCAAGCTTTAAACTAGGCCAAACTGGAACGGACCGGCCAGAAATTCAGTTTCTCTTTAACACCGGAGGCAGGTCCGTGCGAAGCCTCTGCTGTCGCATGCACACCCTGCTGGTTACACAAACACCCAGCTGCCCTCTGCTTGAACGTACAGACAACAGAAAGACGGCTGGAAAAAAGAAAACTTTTTGGAAACGACGGCTTCACATTACCCGCCGTTTTGTGAAATACTGGTAATTGTTATGTAGAGGAAAGGCCACTGGGTACAGAGCTTTGTCCGTCCATCCGCTGTCTTCCATGCTTTTCACAGCTTCCACAGTGAACCTCTCAACTCTGTGCAGCTGGGAAAGTTTGAAAGGCCACAGGGCCGCTCTTGTCGCAATCTGAGCGTGGTGTACAGAGATAATGAGCATGCTATCTCAGGACACAGCAGCCCAAACAGGTGATAGAGTCGGTACAGACTCTCTGTTTTTTTATGTAGCATGACTCAGCACATCCCACACCGCAATAGCGGAGAAGAAATCTTGGCATTTATTTCAATGAATTATGTGGAGTACATTCTTAAGATTTCACACACTTAGGCCACTGCATTTTCTGGCAGTTGACTGTTGCAGGTAAACGTGTTGTGTTGTTAGATAAACAGTACGGTAATGAGGGCTGCCAACACCATTTAAACTCTCCTCAGCCGGTGAAACGGAATACAAGGCTTTTAAATGACTAATATGCTGAAAGTAAAGCACTGATCCCTCTGATCTGAGCAACAAATCCTGTTGGGACACGGGCCCTGTGTCTTTATACTCCTGAATACATCCAGTCAGAAACCCACAGCAGATATGGGCCAAAGAGTCTGTGTGCACCTAACAACATACAGAGACAACTAGGCCAAGATTACAGTATTACTCAGTCAGTCACGAGAAATAAAAGCCACCTGACAAAATGAATATTGATTTTCTCCAAAGTTTTTAAAGAATGCAAGGCAAATTGGCTATTTTTATTTGGCTCAAGGGTCCTTAGAAAAATCTATGAATATGATTTTAGTACATTATTTTCATCACACTTTAATTTCTTCTTGTTTCCCTGCCTTAGAAATAGTCAAAAGCTGTATATGAAATCCCCAACTCTCTCTGTAAATAACATAACCTAAATGTCAATTAAACAAGTAGACCTATTTGAACATTAATCATCTGTGAGTTCTGGTTTCAACTCTAAGCCACTGACCCAAATAGAGACCTGTTAGAGAGTCAGCTGCAAGCTCTCTCACAGCTGCTGGGGAAAGACTGTGAAATCGCAGGCCTTGAGCTGGAGGACAGAGAGTGATGCAGAGAAAATCAGAGATAAGAACTCAACCAGCTCATGCTCTGCAAAGCAATCACACACACAGACACACACACAGACAGACACACACACAGACAGACACACACACAGACAGACACACACACACACACAGACACACACACACACACACACACACACACACAGACACACACACAGACAGACACACACACAGACAGACACACACACAGACAGACACACACACACACACAGACAGACAGACAGACAGACAGACACACACACACACACACACACACACACACACACAGACAGACACACAGACAGACACACAGACAGACACACAGACAGACACACACACACACATGCTAGAAACATCTAGGTAGGTGTTTTGACATGCTAGCAGGTGAAGCTGGGTGCTAGACCCTGCAGGACACCAGCCGTCCTTGTGCACAAGCATCACTTACTGTCACTACAACTTCTACATTCTCAAACATGCAGTTACAAGCGGTGCATAAGGCTGCAATATGTTCGGATGCACCTGTTCATGTCTTCCTGGACTGTTGCCATGACCACATACTGCAGTTGCAAGTTATGCTGCACTGCCTTGGAAGTTTGCGAAAACAAAAATCACCTGAATGCTTCATCCAGATAAGAGAGGTTACATTTCAAATGTTAAAGTCCAGCTAAGGAGTGGGAGTTGTGGGACATGAGCAAGATGAGAAAGATCTTGGGCCAATAAGCAAAATCCAAAAGCTATTTCTACTCCACCCCTAGAAAGGTTCTTACTGAAGGTTCTTAAAAGGTTCTTCACAGCAATGCCATAAGAACCATTTGGTTCTTTCTTCCCTTTTTATAATCCAAAGAACACGTTTCCACTACAACAAACTTTTTCAAAAACAGAAAGCAACATTCTATGAATTCTTCACAGAATCACACAGCCAAAAACATCACAGGCATCCACAGGCCGTGCCGCAAGCAATCATACACCTGACAACAATAGCTACCAAAATGCTAAAACTTAAAATGGCATGAAGTATGTGAGAAAAAGCAAGTTGGAGCAAGTTTGGCCCACACAAATCACAAAAGAACACAAGGAACACGTTCCTTCATCAACTATAAGGCCACAGCTGCGTCCAAATTAAACTACCTGGATCAAAAACAAACCTGGTCTTGAGCACTAAAGCTTTGTTTGCTGCATTCCTATACAGATGAAGGCGGGTCTATTGACACTCTCATGAGATCAGAGAAAGAGGCGGCTATGCAGGTGTAACTGTATCGCCTGCATTAAGCTGTAATTCACTAGAGATTGAGGTCGCTTCACTGGCAGAAGAGAAAAGAAACCGTGTACATCTATGAATACGTAAGATTTAAGTTAAAACATTATTCTTTTCTTTTAAACAGTAAACAGGTCTTACAGTAAATAGCTAACCAACAGTTTATGAAATACTAGATTACACACCCAACGTCGCGTTACACATATACAGCAAAAATTAACAAACAGTTAAACTCACACACAGGATGAACTTTGCGCCTCTTGCTTGCTACAGCAGAGACACGCAAGAGTGTGAATTTGTGGGATTATTAAACACTGGAAAAGCTATGAGAGCCGTTCTCAGAAAAGTAGAGGAAATGAGGGTATTTTGTAAGAAACAATGACACAGTTAAAGAATACATGCCCCATCTTGCCAGGTGTTTTTTCTGGTTGCTAAGTGGCTCTTTACGCATAATTAGCATGTCTTCACCACACCACACAGAAAGTAACAGAACAGACGACAACAACTACAAAATAACCAACAGACCACAGGGCCATCACGTTTAAGTAAACATTTAGCTCTTTAAATAGCACTACCAATTTAAAATGTGGCACATTTTATCTCATAAAGGACAGAATTATAAACTTCTGTAAAGCATACTCGGTTGTCTATAAATACACCTGAGGTATACACTGAATACCACACACATTTCTGAAGCCTGTCTGTCTACATTCTAGAAAAGTCTCTCAGTAGTGCACTGGGAAGGGGTGTCAGATTTATACAGCCATTTATTCTCTATGGATAAATGCTTTGTATTCATGCACCATATGATAATACAACAGTGGTAAGGCTTGGCCAACTCATGGTAACTCCCATTAGGAAGAACTGTCCTTTATGATACGAATACTTGACAACTGAGTAAAGCCTGACAAACTGTTCAAAGGGTGAGTAGGGAACACTATGTGAGAGCTACACCTGCTTGCATGTCAGGAGTAAAACAGCCATTACTATCTTTACTATAAACTGTATAGTAAAGATCATTATCATTACAATACAATCTTTTAAAGAATTTATCTGATACTACTGAAATGTAATCTATACGACAGTCTTTACAGTTCTGTAATAAGAAATTATCCAAAGGTTACAAATTCAAACCAAACACTACTGCACTGCAAGACAAGCGCAACAAAACAAAAAACTGTGTCAACAAATTTGCCATTTTCAGACTGTTAAATCTGTTTTAAATTTGACAAACCGTCATAAAACCCTGCATTGTTTATGACTGCAACAAAGCCTCTTGATAAACCATAAAATCCTGTCACAAATCTAATAATTTTTTGAGGTCAGCTCCCTGTTCAGACACAAGCCGAGGCAAAGATCTACCCATTTTATAATGCTAGCAGGTGTTCCAAAAAACAAAAAAATTAGTGTGCTGCTTTCAAACCCAGGGGCTCAGTGAAGTACTAATCTTGCTATACAGACAAGGCAATAAGACAGAGCCAGAAGCCATCATCATTCTTGTGTTGTGCTTTGCCATGGTCACAGTGTTCCTTAAAAACAGGAAGCCATTTTAGATGGGACCGAATTCAATAAGGCAGACTATGTTTCTTATCTGCCTTTTATCTCAGGTCAGATTTCAAACAATTAGATAAGATATGATCAAGAGATAAGTCAAATCTTAAAAACACAGTAAAATGAATCACGTGTCCAAATGCATCATGCAAAGCTTTCGGCTTAAGATTTTACAGCTGTTATTTTAAAAGCTAGCCTTTAATTTAAAAGCACCAAAGGCAATCTAAATCATTTGTTCTCAAACAGATCATTACAAGAAAACTGGGTTGTCAGCATTGTCTATTGAAAACAGTATTTAGTGCAAGTCAAAAACTCTCATGACCAACAACCACATCACTGTGCTGAAGCAGCGAGAGAGAAGACAAGAAGTAACTCAGGGGAAACTCCGCCAAGTGGGTGGAGCCTCTTGTATATGCAGCCACAAACTTGGCCACTTCCTGTCGAGTTGGGGCTTACGCCATTGTAACTGTAAATCCAATACGGTGACTCAAACGACGAGGCCCAAAATGAATATCATTTAACCCAGACATCTTCAGAGCTGCTGGTATTTTGACAAGCCAATTCTATCAAAGCCATGCAGAGGGAGCAGATGTATGAGGTCACAATGAGGCTGTGGTGGGGCTTCGTGCTTATTGTTATCGAGGGCTAGCAGCTGTCCTGCTGGGTTTGTAATGCTAACGCGGAGGGGAGAGCAGCTTCAATATTTCAGCAGACAAGCTGAAATGAAAGGGGGAGGAACGGGAGTCATGCTGTTGCCAGTTGTGTAGATGTTTTGAGAGAACCTGCTGTGAAGCACAACTCTATCCATGTTGGTTAACAAGCTGTGAACCATGGCTACCAGTGACATTTAACATGCAGGCAGAAAATGGACTGATCCAATTCAGTGCAGCTACAACCATTAATTAATCTAATTAGGTTAATTAGATTAAAAACCACGGGGAGGGCTTGCTTGGCCTTCTGTTAATGCCTAAACTTACTAGTATTATCATTTGGAGCAAGGTAGCACCATGCCGAAGGTCCTTACATTATGCTTCTGCATCTTA
>JBAJNP010004984.1:603-30831 GCA_036877545.1 Yasuhikotakia modesta | reverse complement strand
ATATTGTCAGTGTGAAAACTAATAGTGGGAACTGTTAGGACATTTTAATCACCAGCACTGTCATACATTCTCACAATGTTTCCTATTTGTTTCCACAAATCTGTCAACAGTGTATATCAGTAGTAACTGAATGGCATCTGAAAACGACATGTATTTGTCAGTTACAGTTACGCATAACCAAAATGTGACCTCTGCATTTAACCCATCACTGGTGAGGAGCGAACACACACTGCAGTCATGAACACACACACACACACACACACACACTGGTCTTAGTTCTGTATGATGGGTGATGCTGGTTTTCAGACGTTTCTTTGCTTTGTTGTATCAGTGGTACAGCATTTAGTACAGTATAAGAGTTACTCTACTGTCACTGTGTTTTCAGATTCTGAGTTTTCTAGGAAAGGTTTGCATATAATACATATAATATGTATAATATACATATTGCATATAATAATAATTTCTTCAATATAATGTAAATGTATGATGATGTGAAATGTTTTGTCCGCCCCAGATTTACCAGATGTTAAAAGTGTTAGATGAACACGGTTTTATTGATTAAAAACAAAGTCATTTACTGTGCGGTTATTAATTCCTTCAACAGCAAACGTTACAGTTAGACTTGACAGTAAGTTCATCCACACTCTCAGTTTCCAGGTGTGGCACCTGCCTGAAATCTTTGGTTCTCTGTGAGGTGAGGAGACTGTGTGCTGAGGTTCAGTATGAAACACAAGACACAAATATCACTAACAGTTACAATGTCTGCAGCATTTTATAAAGACATATATATTTAATAAATACTTTATAACATTATATTTGGGCAATGCATTATACAATACAGTGTGTCACCTGAAACTACGATGATTATTAGACAGAGGGCAGCTTAAAAAGACATGTTCTCTTGTTTTAGATATAAACAGCATTACTCTAGCAATGTAATTTGTTGAATAACACAGTATGAGCATTTTAATGACACAATACAACACAATAACTGGACCTCTTCGTATGGCTAACAGCACCTAGTTTAGCCTTTTCCCGTCTTTCTTACAGGTTTGTGTAAAAGTTAAACTAGCTTGTCTCAGAGTTTATATAACTGACATTTTGCAGGACTCGTGAACAGATGCCAGTGACAGTAATGATAACATCCGCGTCTGAAGACATGTTTATATTCTTGTAACCAGACAGTCAAACGTCTCATTTACAGCAGCTGCTGCTTCTGCCTGCAAACGAGTGATGGGTGGATTCAGACAGACCCCGTTACTCGCTAGGGGGCGCTACACGCCAACAACTCGTTTCATAGTGAGAAACCGTGTAATACATCTTGAGACATAAAATACGTGGTACATCAAACTTCTGCATTGAATCTGGTGGGAAAGTTGATTTGTGCGAATACAGGCTCAGACGCAAGTCTTCATATTTAAAGTGTTTATTTGATACTGCATGCGCATCTGCTGCAGTAAACTCGGGTGATGAAGAGTGTGGTCAGCGGTCATTACTTTCGTACGCCTCGTGTCATTTGTGCACATTTTAAAAGCAACGTTGTGATATAATTGATTTCTGCGTGTGTCTGTAACGTGGGTTCGTTGTTTGTATTCAGTGCAGTAAACATGCTCCGCTACGCCATTTACTCATCATCATCATCATCATCATCATCGCTCCGCAACATGGCGGCTTCATCACTGCTGACGGCTGTTCTTCCTCCTCCTCGTCGTAACCGCGTATGTTTGCGGGGATCATTTTAACGATCATCACGTTAGTTTCCTCTATCACGCAAACAGGAAGTACCCCCTCCCCCCCCACACCGGGGTCTGCCAGTGACGTCATACGCGCTGCTCGGTTGTCCCGTACGAACACATCGTGACGTTACATCTTTAAACCACCGACGTGTATCATCACGTTAATCTCACACACCGGCGTCTGGTGTGACGTACTTCATGAAGTTCAGTTCGCGTTTCTGACCCCGCCCAGCGCGCGCTGCTGCGAGCGACGCCATCTTCTGACGCTTCTGCCGCGCCGGCGAAACCCATCATTTCACAGCGACTCCGCGACAAACGCTTGTTCTGAAGCGCGTCTTCAGACGTCCACAGAGATTTGTTTGACAAACGGGTAATGCGGTTTGGAGCTGATGGCGCATTACGGTGCGTCGCGTCTCCGGGCGCGCCGCGCTCCCCTCGCAGCTCAGCGCCCGCCCACCGAGAATTAAAATGATGTCATCAACGACCAATCAAAGCCGGGAAAACTGGACACCGCGCGTATTATTGGCCAAGGGCGACGTCATTCATTCATTAACGCCGGGAGGGGAACGCAGTAAAATCGCCATTTTGGTCGCTGTACAAAAACACCGAGCAGCAGAGGAAGTGAAACAATATTGCTCAGATGCAGCTCGTCTGAATATCCTTTTACAACGTCCCGAAAGTTAAAACTGGAAGATTTGAATGGTGTAACCAGTCCAGTACGAGAGCAGCTCGATAAATCTAGTTCACTGGGATTTTAATCGCGTCACATGGCAGTTTTCTGCTTTGTCGTGCCGTGTTTCTCCACTCCGCTCCTCAGCCGCTAGGCGTTAGTTTTATAGGACGCAGTGCGCGTGCGCAGCAGGATGCGGCTCGCTGTGGGGGTGGGTGAGGCGCGTGGAAGCGCCTGGTGTCACGTAACAGTAGTTTTACTACAAAACACAGGAGCTGCTCTCACTGTCGTTGTGCATTTAAATACGTTTTATTGTACATAAAACGCTACATCGTTGAAATAAGGACATAAAAACAGTGTGCGTGCAACAACACTGCATGAAAAGGTTTTAGAAATATTGCACTTTCATGGGTCTATTCAGATGTTTACGTTCATGCCCGTGGTACTTTTACCCCAATTAAAGCACTGCGTTTAAATAAATGGTGCAGCCATTACAGTTTTGGGTTTTAAAAGCAGGTGGCCATAGTACGCAGTGATTTGTGTAGGGCTGTATCCTACTTTGTTTTCAGCAGATTCCCACAGCTCTATATTTAATACATGTTTTGGGCATTTTGTTAGCTACGTAAAGTAAATATGGAATCAATAAAACCATTTGAAACGTTTTATTTTAATAATAGCACTTGCTCAATTTGAAATGCAAAAAAATGTTTTTGTTATGCCTGATACATCAATTTGTGTAGCTTGTTGGCCATAAGTTCTTATTCTGACTGAGAGGGTTGTGATTTCTGCTTTTTCGGGACAAAAGCAAACAAATAACACACCAGCCTGAACCAGAGCTATTAGCGCCTGGCGCAATTTCTGGACCAGAAAGTGAGCGCATCGCAATGCCCTACAAACCCCACAACAACGTGCTATAACCAACCAAAACCTTAGCAACCAGCCTCGTCGTGTGTTATTACAAAAAGTGTAAACAGTGCATTGTTGGTAAATCCCCGTCTTGATGTCTCAGGTAGGTAATCGCGTCCCCTGTACACGCGTTCATTCAGGAGGCCAGGCTTCACATCACGGGCTACGGATGGACCGTATCGGGAGAAGAACGCGCGCGCCCCTGAGATTCTGCGCTGGAAACCCCGCGGAATATAGAGGCGGGGCGCGCGCTGACAGAGAGCCGGGCGGGGGTGAGGGGGCGGAGTCACAGCGCTTCTGCCAGGGCCGCCATTTTTACACAGGGAAAAGAGACAGGATTGAAGGATCCAGTTTCTAAGTGTCGCCATAGATAGGGGCTAATTTATCGGGTTTACACACACTTAAACTATGTGTTTGGATTAGCAGAGCACAGGGCGAGCGAGGCGAACGCAGAGGGTTTATTAGCATCGCTCGTGTCGATTTGAAAAGCTTTGTTGCACATCCGCAGTGGAGAGAGAAGTATTGTTTTGGTTGTGTGGTACATCAGGCGGCGGGGTCTCACCCGAGCCCCTGAGTTTCTATCCACCGCTGTTACAGTGGACATCAACGGTAAGTACCTGTCCAAATCCTACCGCTGTCCGTTTGTTGGCCAGAGAGGCTTGTTTAATGCAGCACTTCATCTTGTTGGCTAACTGGCTTGCTGACGAGGGTCCTGTCCTTATGTTGAGGCTAAAACGTCGCTTTAATGAGTTTCTATCAGTTGCCCTGAACACTTCTGGAAACAGCGACGATGTTGTGCAGTTGTTTGTTATTTTTAAGACGCACAAATGCCATCTGCTCCACAGAAGTCATACTTCTGTGTTATGACTTAATTTAGCAGCTAAGTGGCTAGCTAGCGCACAACCACAATTTAAAGCTAAATGAAATGACCGATCATAAGTTATAACGCAGTTTCATAACGCGAGTGATCAAAAGGCTGCACGCGACAGCAGTGGCGGAAACTCGTCGTTTCTCTTGCGTTGTGAGGCTGCTAGCTTTAGCAGCGCTCGCCGAAGAAATGCTAGCAAGCTAACCAACTAAGAAAAAGAGATCCAGACTTTAACAATCTCTTCTCGTCCTGAGATGTGGCAGCTTGAACGTGCAGCAATTTCTGCAGGGTTGGTGGTGTGTTTTTGTGAAGTCGTCGTCACTTCCAGCGATCTGTTACTCACACCACTTGTGCACAGTGTAGGAGATAAACACGTTTACGACTGTTTACATGTGTCTTTAATGTGTATTGTATGAAATGAGGGGTCTGAAACGTGTAAAATGACCCGTTGTGCTCTCTGACAGAGCGTCTGAGCAGCACCAACAGCAGAGCTTTTGTTTACACCTCTCAACACTAGCGCTGTCGCCCCATGTTAAGCGCTTTAATACACCTGGACTCGTATTCACACGTTTATCACTCACCAAATGTAAACCATTTATGGACCGTGTCAAGCTGGTCATATACAGCTGGTGCGCAGCAGATTCACTCATTTGTAGGTTTAGGAGAGGACAATAAAGTGAGCGCTTGTTTAGTACCTATCTGATCCCCGAACCGTGTGTTTTGTGTGGTTGTGTTGATAATGGATGCTGCGGGCGTGGGGGAGGGGGTTCAGGCTCGGTTCGTGTAGTCAGAGCTTCAGTCAAACCGAACCAGAACCGCGCCGCTTCTCCTGCGAGCTGCGCAGTTGTTTCATTTACACAGCATAAATCCCAACCCGACCCGTTTCAGATAAACACAGGATTGGTGATTATCTTCAGAGGTTTGGTTCACGCGTCCGTCAGAGGCAAAATAAACGCCTGGTTCTTTCAGTCCATGCGCAATAGCATAGCAGGCTAAGCGACTAGCTTCACTGACTAGCTGTCCGTCAGCGTGTTAAGTTACTCGACGCAGCGCGATGGGCTTAACTTCAGACACTGGCTAACCGATAGTTGTGTTGGTTGACAGCTAAACACAGCCGCTGTAAAGCGCTTTCCTCTCGCATGATCTTGTTTTCGTTGCCCGTGATCGGCTAGTCGTCGTCGGTCAGACTCGCTAGCTGCGCAGAAGGGTCGGAAACCCGCTCCGTCAGTACAAACAATCACAGTTCACGAGTTAATACTTGAACAAGAGTAAAAATGTCGCTTTCTTGTTGTCTCGCCCGTTTTTCATCAAATTTCAGGAGTCGTGTCGCGCGGCGGTTCCTCTGTGAAGCCGTGTGAAAATGGCGGACGAGTTGATGTTGTGATCATGAAAGCCTCCACACCCCTAGATCAGCTCACACACACTGCAGCGCCAACACACTCACCCACGGCTAGTGCACAACACACTCACCCACGGCTAGTGCACAACACACTCACCCACGGCTAGTGCACAACACACTCACCCACGGCTAGTGCACAACACACAGCAGCGTGAAACCTGTAAAACAGCAACACCGTCTTATGCACGTCACATAAATCTCAGCTTATTCACGAAACCTAATTTAATGAGCAACTGTAATATTTCACAGTTTCTCTAAAGTGGTTTTTGATACAAAAGGCGCACCCCTACACGAGCCTATAGATAAACCTGTAGTCTTTGGTACATTAGAAAGGGCTGCTAGTGTGACAAACGGGGACTGATGTTGCCAAGATATAATTTTGAAGTTCATCGTAAAGAATACGCAAGAACACACTTATTCAGAAACAATTAATCTGGTTCCTATTCTAGTCTAACTTTATCCTTTTCCCCCCAAGTTAAACAGAGCCATTTATTCTGGTCTGTTTGCACTGTTATGTTCTGTAGTGAGCAGTTTACACTAGTAGGAAAATAACTCAGTGAAGTGTATGTTGTGTTCTTTTCTGTACAGTTAGCACAGCACAGTCTTGTCTGCCTCACCTAAGAAGTAACAGGAAATGAGACGTATGAGAAGTCACACACAGTCCCTGCGTCTGAAACCTCCAGTGACTTGTTTGAGAGCTGATTTTGAGGATGCAGTTGAGTTTACTGCAGTATAGAAACAAGCACAGCCCACACGGCTGTGTCATATTTCTCTCATGATTACTGCTCCCTCCCTCCGGTCAGCAGGGAGTTCACAGCTCCAGAAGAATGTGGTTATTCATCAGAGTGGTTTGATGGGGTAAACACAGGTGTGATGTGTAATGAATAGGCAATGATGCTGCAGAAAGGTAATCTGGATCATTTGATAGGACGCAAGCTGGTGACTGCTCATGCGTGAACCAATCGCACACTATCAAGGGCTTCAGTTCTTCCCTGCGGATCAGCTGAGGGTCAGCCCATCGCACCTCATTTCTGTGCTAGTATTTGTGCACATTTTATCTGTCTGGATGTATCTGGTTTGAAAGAGAACAGCAGATATTTTCTCAGTTTGATGAACATGTTGTGTTTTTGGGACAGACGGGATAAGTTTAGGTTTATACTGTCCAGCTGTGAGATTGCAGCTGTGACTTCATTATTTCCTCAGTGATAAACACGTTCTCCTTGCATCCATTAGTCAGACGTTTGCGTGACTGTGGAAAGTTTGATGTTTGCAACTGAGGAAACAAATTGATATGTCATAAACCATCTTCATTTGTAGAAATTACCTGCTTGTTTTCTTTGAAACAAATAGCCTTGTTTCAATTACATTTAAATCACTATAGCCATGTTTGAGTTTTTCCACAATAGGAGTTAAAGGCATGGCCCCAAAAGTACCTTTTAAAATTTCATTTCAGGTTTGTGTATTTATTTGTAATGGATATATATGTTGACATGTAATTGCATCATTTGTGGACGGCTGTCTGTATCGCTTATGGCAGCTATGGCTGAAATAATAATGACGTTTGCCAACCACACGCTTTGGGCTGTTTCTTCTCATGACATCATGTTTCTGTGGAGCCTGTCAGTTCTGGTACTATGGTAACAGACGTTCTCATATCACAGATAGCAGAACTGATCCATTTAAGGAGAATATTATTTTTGTTGGTAAGAAATCTGTCGAAAAAGTATTGTAGCAGTTTTCAACCAGAGCTGCATTCTGACCTGAGCAGATCACAGCCACATACTGATGTGACATCACAGCATTTAAGGAGGGTGAAACCTCACCATCACAACTCAACACTAGAGACCAATAACCGTACAGAGAACAGAGCATCGGTGTGTCACAAACGCATCATACCAGAGCTGCTCTGATTCACAACCTGACTTGTTTAATGTTACACAGATCAACCACACTGCTATGTGATTGGCTAGAGGCACAGCCAATGAACTTGAGGAATTTTGAGTAAACAGATTTCACATTTTTTTATAAGGTCTTTTCCTAAGCTCTCTTCATTTTTTGAAGGTTGTGTACATGACAGCCAAATAAAGAAGAGCCGGTGTTGATTTATGGATGTCGTACGCTTCCCCTGTTGTTTTCACTTTATTAAAGAGAATAAAAAACACAATTCAGCTGCATGTCTGACATGAGCGGCATCGGCTGAATTCACAGGGCTGCCATTCTGTGTGATGTCACGTCACAGTCGTATCCTGCTGTGTGTGTGCGTGGCTGTGCAGTGTCTGTTTGCTCTCTGTGTTGACATAGGGATGGGTAAGTGCAGTGCCCCCACTCAGGAGAGAGAACCAGAGGGAGCGGCAGGTGGCAGAGAATCAGTCTCAGGTGACGCATGTATGATCGCATTGCGCAGACAGGGACACACACACACTCCATGCCAAACATTAGCAATGAGCTGGAGAGATGTTGAGATTGCCTCTTAAACACTCTTGGGCTGTAAAGGTCCTGTCATCTGATTGTAGGGCACATTACAGTGTTGTGTTCTGTGGCTGAGGTGTGGTTAGGGAGAGCAGTTGTAGTTCTAAGCTGGTTCCACCGGGAGGCCTGGTAATAGCTTAAGGTCACGTGAAGGATGTGTAGGCGGAGCTCAAGTAACCTGTTTTCGTGCTGCTGGCTGTAAATGAGCTCTCCCTACATGACAGGTGTAAACCAGACAGGCATGGGTGCAGAGGCATGTTCTGTACGGCTGTGTTCATGTGTTTGTGGTCTGTCTGTGAGCAGGGCATGAGATCACAGATCTGAAGTGATCAAATGTGAGTGGTCCGCACTGCTGATTGTGTCTGTAGCACGTTTGCGACTGTCTGATTGGACCTGGATGCACCCTGCACACACTCTCACATTCACACATTAAAGGTACTCCACAAACTACCACAACCAATACAACTACTTATGAATGGGGCAACAGCCATCTAGAGTACCCTAGCAACTGCAAAGGACCACCTAATTTTCACATAAAATAATCAAGTGTAGTTCTGTTGCTGTGCATTTTAGCAACCTCTTGGTATGTGGTTGCTAAGGTATTTATGATGGTTGCTTAGGTGGTTGTTTACTTGCCTCAGTTAAAAGGGCCCTCACTAGGTCTCCTCAATGGGTTGCACAGTTTATGGCATTATTCATGTTTATTCGAACCTCTGACCATAAATATGTAGTAATAATTGTTTGTTTAGCGAGCACCATTAATAACAGATTATATTTGACTGTGTTTGACTGTGCTCTTACATCTAGCTGGAACATTTGTCATACAAAGAGAGACGCAGACGAGGTGATGCAATCAAGTCGCTCATGCATCTTCATCAATGATGGTGAGGAGGAGTATAGGTGTATGGAGCACCCTGCCTCTCCGTCTCAGCCCGCAGAAAACGACTCTGTGAGAGAGAGAGAGAGAGAGAGAGGGATGAGGATATGAATCTGTGGGTTTCCCTTCCTGCTGTAGCGAGCAGCCAGGAGGAGGAGGAGCCTCACACACAACGCTGTGTTGGGGGATGGACTCTGTTTGCTGTCTCTGTGCCAAAATTTGTACCTCCCATCCATTCTTCAGAGAAATGGATTGATCATTTAAGGGCTAGTAAAGGACAGAAAGACCACACAGAGTAACAGGAGAATGATTTTATGCTAGATGTTGTTTGTTTTCTGTTCTCTTTTGTGTTGTCCAAGTTGCTTATCTTTTCATGGGGTCTTTAAATGGCCCCTTTCTCTACACAGACATTTAATTGGCTCTGTATTCTGCAGCCCCACATCCCACCCCCACCCCCCGGACTCCCCTTTTCTCCTCCAACCCCTCCTTTTCACCCCTGATGTCAAGGGTTTCTGTAGGAAGTGCAGAGAGGAGGGAGGGAATCTGGGTACGTATGGAAGTGTTTTTCTTTTTCCTTGTGTTTCCCTGAGTGGCAGGCGGCTATGCTAAAGTAAATGGGCGTGTCACAGGCGGTCTGAACACTGGGATTTAGCAGGAATGCTGTACTGTACTGGTTTCCCCCCACCTATACTGGAAAGGGGGACGTCTGTCGTGTGTTTTTGGTGGAAAGAAAGAGTGCATGTCTGGCCGCTTGTTCACTGTGTGTGTGTTCAGACAGCCTGTGCGCATGCATGCATTCCTGAACAGTGACGGCAGGTTTGCTCCACTGAGGCCAAGAAGCACAGACTGGTGAGAAAGCTGGAACGAGACGCTATGCTTTCACAGGGAAATGAGTTTATTACACAAAACAAAGTTGGCTCTCTTTCACCCTCTTCCTTCACTTGAAATGCTTTTGTAAAGAGGGCTAGTAACTTTAGCTTTAGTTAGCCTCACACTAGGCCGTGTGGTCTATGTAGGGCACATGCATAAGTGTCACACACAGCCTGGCCACATGCAGGTGACAGTCTTATTATAATATAATTGAAAACAGAGACATGCTGTCCTGCAGAGGTGTGTGACGCTGCTCCGGGTGTGTGTTCTGTGCAGGCATGTTGGTTCATGTTTAGCCGCTCTGATATGGATCTCTGTCAGCATGATTAACACACATCACATCAAATATTAACACACAACACATAAGTGTGAACAAATACTGACTCCTTCGGTTAAAGGAGTTTTTAGCATGGTGACATGAAAGTGATTTAAATTGGAGTATAAGAATATTCTGCTGTAAATGAAAAGTTGAAGTAAATGTTGTAGAAAACAGGAAGGATTAGTTACTGACCCATCAACTTCACCCTCACTCTCATCACTGTTTGGAAACAAAGCTTTTATTGCCACTATTCCAAACATTTGTTTTGACAGATTAAAACATATTTTTTGTCACCTGCTATGTACCTTTAAAAGGCTGTTGTGTGTCCGTAACAGGACTAGTTTGAAATGACAAGGTTGTGTGTTCACTTGATCTTCTGTAATGTACAGCCTGTTGTTTAATAAAACGTCTGCTAAAGGCATACATGGAAATGACATTTCCCCCTTTTCCTTCCTTTGTTGTACTGTGTTGTCCAGCCTCTAGTCCCACCTAACACACACACACACACACACACACACACACACACACACACACACACAGGAAGTATGTCAGTGAGACATATTTAGCCCTTCTGACTGGATTAAAACGTTACCTGCAAGCGGAGTGCCCGATTGGCTGTCTTTTGCTGTCAGTCAATGTCAAGTCCCGCCTCTGCCACCCTCCGTTGTTCAGTTTCCCAGCCTGACGCATTCAATCTCTTCATCCGCTTTTTCCTGTAAGCACATTAAGGCTCACGAGCGGCGCTTTGCCCCCGTTGTGTGCGGGGAACGGACGCTTACAGCAGCGGGCTGTAATGTGAAGGACTGCGGCCTCCATGTTGAGTTTTCTCTGCACATGGATGGTGGCTGTGAGCGAGCGCAGCTGCTCCCCCTCGCGGCCTACAGACTCACTGCAGCTGTTTCTGTGAAGCTGTCGTGTAAAGGACGTTTAAACGCACAGGCACAGCTTTAATCCAGAAACCCAGATGTGTGAAGCACAACCCCTCAGTCTCCAGTCAGTTAGATTAATATTTTTTACTTTTGCCCTTGATGCTTCATATTTGTGCCCTGAATCATGGCTGTTCGTTGAAGAGTCATTTCCTGTTTACAATATTAATGGTCCCAGTTTCACAATATGCCCAAGTGCCCAGTGCACGTTACATTGTATCTTGAGTGTGTGGAGAAGTAGATTATCGGATGCTAACTGTGTTTTTCTCCTCACAGGTGTTGTGGATGCACTTAGATGTGTGCAATGAGAGCTGTGGCTGACATGCCTCAGTGTTCTGGATTGCTGTGCCCTGGACTCAGTAGGACAAGAGACTCCCAGCACAGAACGTCATGAGCGTAGTCGTCCCGGGAGGGGTGGACGCGGCCAACACCTCGTACCTGGACATGGCTGCAGGCTCAGAGTGAGTCCAACACTTTCTTCTTTCATGTTGATTCATCACTCTTTCATTTTCTTCTCCACCTGTCATCTCAGCTGATGCTGATCATGTTTCTCATCAGAAAACGGCATCAGTTGTTTCTGCATCCATGTACAACAACAGTTCTCAATATAAACTCTGTCATCTACTCGGTTTGTTGCACATGTTTAATGGAATGCAAAATTAGATATTTTGAAGAATGTTCTTGAAGAATGTTCAGGCTGTTCTTGTCCTCAAAGTGAAAATGGTTAAGTTTTGTGTCTTAAAATACAAACTATACCACAAAGTTGTTCTGCAGTGTTTAAGGTTTTTAGGTAAACGTTTGGCATATTACATAATTTTTATTTGAATATTTAAATGAGCAGCCTGGAGGTTGCCACGGTGTATTTTAATTTGTTATTTTGTGTTTCATTAAAAGGAAATAAGGCTGATTTAACAAACAGTGACGCTACCTGTAATCTCAAAGTTACACTTTTTATCTGTCTTTTGTTCAGTATTATAGTTGAGCAGATGTGTTGTAGTAGACAAACACAAACACTCAGATGTGAATGAAAACACCGTGTCTCTCTTTAAATGTTGCCCTCAGCGCCGCTGCCTCGTCACTCAGTGTTGCCATGGCGCTCTCCCCTGCACTGCGTAGGGCCTGTCGTCATGGCAACCGGCTGAGTGACAGCCGGACCCCGGAGCTTTATCCAGCTTCACATGCGTCCGTGTTTGAGGGTCTTTCAGGTGTGTGCCTGCAGTCATTGTTATAGGAAGACTTAAGATGAACAGCGTAATGGACACAGGAAGTAAAACTGTTCTCTGACATTCTTCTTTGGGTGTTCTGACACCCACCTAAACCAAGTGCCGCACACACGTGTGGCTTTCCACTCGTTCCTGACGTTACACCTCAGTCAGGGTCGGCCCACCCGGGCCTGCTGCAGAGGTTGCCATGGTTACCAGCTTTGTGCATCACAGGGTGGTCAGCAGACGCTCACAGTTAAAATGTTGAAACGGCTGCTGCAATCTCTCTAAACCTCATCAAGCCTCAGACAGACGCCGTCCGACGTCACGCGGTGCACGCATGCAGTTCCTTATCTGTGAAAGTAAGCCGTGCCTCTTTCACAGACACGTGTTTGTTCAGTATTAATACGTGATATCTGTGGAGCTGTGGATGGTGTCATTACCACAGTTAGAGTCTCCGTCTGCTCCTCCTCACTGTCTTTGCTTTCTGTCAGTATGTTTGACACGCCGCAGTCTTCATTGCTTTCTGCTCGTGTCTGCTGGTGATACGGCGATACATCTGACAGACTCTTATTTTCATCTCACTTCTTATTGATTATTTAATGTAAAATATGACAATTACTTTTAAATGATTTTGGAATTGGGCAGAAAATCGTTAAAATGGTCTAGAAGGATTTTCAGCCTAAAAATCACTGTTATCATCAGTGTCATTAAGTTAGCAGTCAAGTTAAGTCAGTAGCTTGGAGGCTATCTTGACCGGACAGATAACTAGAATGTGTTCATGGTGAGACATTTGTGTATTAAACATCTCACACCTACAGAAACACTTTCACTCGCTCCACCCCGAAACTCCTCCCATCTCTCTGATGACACGGGCAGCTGTGATCTTATTACTGACACACACGGTAACGTAAAGACATCAATAAACCTGCTAATCATTCATCGTCTGTCTTGGAGGGCAGTTTTCTTTGCAGGAGATGTGGTTCTTGTTTCAGTTGTGTGACGCTGTTTCTGGGTCCGTCCACAGCAAGAACATGCACACACAGACACACACTGTTATTGGGTCCGCCCCACAGCAGTTACACACACATACTCTTTGATGGCCGGGCTGCAGAGCGCTGACTGAATGAGGAAGTGTGAGGTTTGGAGGGAAACGCGTGTTTTTTGAGGGCCAGCCAGCAGCTACACTCGCTCTTTTCTCAGCATGACGTGTGAACAAGAGGAAAGAGGGAAAAACGGACAGGAAAAGACAGGAAGACAGACTGATATTTGACTGCATATCCCAGGTGCTGGTCTGTTAGATATCTTGAGTTTTGGTGAGTTTATGTTGTGTGTATGCGTGTAATCTATACTGGCATTAGTCACTCCATGACCCTGACACAGTTGTGTAGATGAGGAATTCAATATTAGTGTCCGTAACACTTTCCCTCTTCTGTTAATACCATTGAATCCTTGTATAGCCAGTTACACACTCGTTTTTTTTTCTGCTTCTGAAATTGAAATTGAATTGAAAGTGACATGTTTGTCAGTTACGGTTGCCCATAACAGAAATGTGACTCTGCTTTTAACCATCCATGTGAGGAGTGAACACACACTGCAGTCGTGAACACACACACACCCGGAGCAGTGGGCAGCTATCCCTGCAGCGCCCGGGGAGCAATCGGGGGTTAGGTGTCTTGCTCAAGGGCACTTCAGTTGCTACCTGCCAGCGCTGGAATCGAACCAGCAACCTACTGATTACAAGCCCCGACTCCTTAACCAGTAAACCACAACTGCCCCAAAACTTTAATTTTCTGCTACAAAGCTTTAATTTTCATTTGTATTCAGTGGTAACTAATACTTACTTCTGTGATTATTTCTAATAATAGATTATTTCTGTGTGTGTGTGGCACAGTTACGGAGTTTCAGCTCTGACCCTGTGAGCTGTGTTTGTGTGTGTGTGTGTTTGTACAGTTGCAGAGTTTCATGTAATTCTCACTGTCAGATGAGGGCTCACATTATGATTATTCTCTCACACATACACAGATATCAGGTCACTGGTGATAATGTAACTGTCTCTGCTGATGTGCCACAAACACACTGACCGCAGCAAACTCAAAGTCATCATTAATCCTGATGAAACGTCCACTGCTGCCAAACCTGTTCTCATTGTCTAAACCTGTTCTCATTGTCTAAACCTGTTCTCATTGTCTAAACCTGTTCTCATTGTCTAAACCTGTTCTCATTGTCTAAACCTGTTCATTACTCCTCTGTGTGTGTTCAGACCTGAATCGGTGGAGGCCGGCTCTGTGGTAGTGGAGAAGTCCAGCTACCCTCACCAGATTTACTGCAGCAGCTCCCACCACTCCCACAGCTACATCGGTCTGCCTTACGCCGTGAGTATCTGCAAACGCCACACACACACCCTGCTGACCTGCACCCATGCTTCCTGTTATATGATCAACTGTTGCTTATGCTGCGAGACACTGCAGCAGCTTTCTGATGGTCCTCAACATCTCTCTGTAAGGACCATAACTATGGGGCGCGGCCCCCACCGACCCCACCAGCGTCCCCCCCTCCCTCAGAGCTGATACGGCCGGGCGAGGGTTTGTTTGTGTCCGGGGGTCGGACGGGCGATGGTCTGTTTGTGCCGGGTGGGCAGGATGAGGCGTCGCGTGGCACCACCCTCAGCACCTCAGAAGACGGCAGCTACGGTGCTGACATCACCCGCTGCATCTGCGGCTTCACCCACGATGACGGCTACATGATCTGCTGCGATAAGTGCAGGTAACACATGCAATGATATAACAATAAAAAATTGACAGAATTTTGCCTAACCAGACAAACGTTTTGATAAACTAATGCCTATGATGCCTAAAATGCTAGTCTTCATAATAACATTTTCTGTGCTTATGAAATAGTTACTTATATGAAAATCACAGAAAGCTGTGAATATGAATAAGTTAAAATCTTATAATCGACAGTGACAGTTAATAGCTTTATCAGCCACAGCACAAGCAATTTTTTATTTTTATAAGCTAGTTTTATGTTTGTTTTAAATAATTGGATGAGTTTGTAGCTTTTAATATGCTGGGAATGTTTTTCTGTTGTTTCCCGTTAGTTTAATATTTGCCAAGATAAAATGGGATTCCTTGTTTTTGAAATTAGTGCTGAATGACAGAATGTAATGTGTTCTCGTAACTGAAGGTTGTTACTAGTTAAGACAGATAATCAAATGTTTGAATAGTGATTCCTGTCTGTTCGTTTGTTTTATGGTTGTGTTTGTTGTTTGTTTATGGTTGTTTGTTTGTGGTTGTTTATGGTTGTGTTTGTTTGTGGTTGTGTCTTTTACTCTAGTGTTTGGCAGCATATTGACTGCATGGGTATCGACCGGCAGCACATTCCTGAGACGTACCTTTGTGAACGCTGTCAGCCACGCACGCTGGACAGAGAGCACGCCATCCTACTGCAAACCAGAAAGAGAGAGAACATGTCTGGTGAGTTTGTGTGTGCAGACATCTGTGGTGACCCTCCCGCAGCTGAAATTGCCACAGCAGCCGTTTCCCACAATCCAACAGACGACATAAAGGGTCACACACAGTGTTGTGTGTGAGAAACGTATACCTGACCGTCCCGGTGTATTCAAGCAGAACTCCATGAGAAGATCTAATATAGTGTTTTTCTGTAGGTTTAGAGGCTGCCATCTGCTGGGGATGATTTGAGATTGCAACTGCAGGTGTATTTAAGATAGCATGAGTGTAATGAGATCAGACGGAGATACAGACTTGTGTGTGTGTGTGTGTGTGTGGCAGATGGGGACACCAGTGCTACAGAGAGTGGAGATGAGGTCCCACTGGAGCTGTACACAGCGTTTCAGCACAGCCCCACCAGCATCACCCTCACCACGGCCCGCCTCAGCAACAAACAGGCTGAGAAAAAACGAAAGAAGAGTGGAGAGAAGGAGCATTTGGCTCCAGCCAGAGCAAAGAAGGTCTGAGACACAAACTGGTATCTGACCCTCACTGGAATGAATGAACAAGCGTATGCGTGTTGTGCTGCTGACAGACTCCACCTCACAAAGGGTTCTTAGTTTTCTGCACTTTACGTAAATTGAGATGATGATAATCTGTGATGCTGCATCACTCATAATACAGCAACACCAGTGATGTGATTACAGCCCTACTGTTAATGTTACTATAGCAACAGTACAGTGTCATCGCTGCCATACGTCAACAGCCTGTAAGACTAATGTTACAAGTAAAAGGGGTTGCAGTATCATGTTTGCTTTAGAACAAATAATTTATTTATGTGCTGTAATAATACTATAATGTATTGTTATTGTATATTGTATCATTATGTGAATGTAATTTCTGCTGTCTTGTCTTTCAGTCGTTCCGTGAAGGCTCTAGAAAATCATCTAGAGTGAAGGTGGGTGGAGATCTGGAGTCACGTGAACCCCTCAGACTGTGTGAAATGTGTTTTGCATGTTTGGTGACCGTTTCATGCTCGCGTGTGTGCAGGGCTCAGCTCCCGAGTGTGAGCCGATGGATGCTCCCTGTCTGTGGGAGAATAAGATGAAGTCATGGATGGAGCGATACGAGGAGGCCAGCAGCAACCAGTACAGCGAGGAGGTGCAGATACTGCTGCGAGTGAAAGAGGCTCGAGACGGCAAGACGCTGGCCTACAACACGCACACCGCAGCCTTCAAACCGCCTGTAGAGGTACCTCACGCCCCTCTGCACCTCAGACGCAGCCGTTTGTTTTTCTCTGACTCCATCTGTGTTACAGAGTCACATCCAGAAGAACAAGCACATTCTGAAGGCCGTGCGGGACCTGGCTGCTGATTCGCTCATCATCGAGTACCGGGGGAAGGTCATGCTACGGCAGCAGTTCGAGGCTAACGGCTACTTCTTTAAGAGGTGCTGTGAAGGCCGAGATTTTTCACTGCAGAGTGTTCATATCGTCTCTTACTTTCTTGTGTGGCTTTTGTTTGACATGTTTTTCGGTCGTTCTTTTCAAAGGCCGTATCCTTTCGTCTTGTTCTACTCCAAGTTTGATGGTTTGGAAATGTGCGTGGACGCGCGGAGCTTCGGGAACGAGGCGCGGTTCATCCGTCGCTCCTGCACACCCAACGCCGAGGTGCGGCACGTGATGGAGGACGGGATGCTGCACTTATACATTTACTCTCTGAGGTTCATCCCCAGAGGCAGCGAAATCACCATCGACTTTGATTACGACTACGGCAACTGGTGAGTGCAGAACTCGTGACCTTACTCTCACTAGCAGGTTAAACACATGTTCACTTACTGGTCATGTTTAAAAGCCCATGTTGCTATTTCTCTGGTACAGTCACTGTCTGCTTGAACAGCAGAAAGACAAATACTGGTGACAGTTAAATGAAGTCGTATCAACTCCACGTTTAAGTCTGTTCTGTGACAAAATCATAAGCTGCTGCTGTGAGTGTTTCTCAGGATTATGTACTCTGTATGTCTCTCTGCAGTAAATATAAGGTGGACTGCGCCTGTGTGAAAGGCAGTCAGGAGTGTCCCGTGCTCAAACAGAGCCTGGAGCCCACAGAGAATCTGGGCTCTGGAACCCGGCGCCGTGGCCGCAGGGACAGAGAACTGCCCCGGGACGAGAGCGGACAGAACCAGAACCTCGGTCTGGACTGTGACGGGTCAAAGGGAAAATTACTTAATGACGGCAAACAAAGAAAACTGTCTCCTCTCCGTCTCTCCATCTCTAACAATCAGGTACAGCCGTACACAGAAACATCTGTTTAAATATCTCAGTGTTCCCACAGTCTCAGGAAACTGACATTTTACAATCCATAAATAATAATAATCTTGTATTTCTTAAGTAACGGTCTGATTTAAAATCTGATTTAATCCTCTTGAAAGTGCTCTTTGTTTGCAGTTTCTGTGATATTATGTTTTTATAATTCAATGGTCTAGAGTTTTCTCACACATTCTCTTGTATGACTTTTATTTGCATGCTGTGTATTTGTTCATCTGTGCATCTTTCTTTATTGGAGATTTTCAGTCATTCTGATTACCAGTGTGTCATCTCATCTCCTGCCTGCCCTGATCACAGTGTCTAAACACAAACATGATTGTTGTTGTTATCGTCATTATTATTATTGCAGTAGTGGCGGGTAGCTGAAGGTTAAATCTAGCTTGTTTTTTATAACGGTGAAATTGTGGAAGAATTATCAGAACATCCCAGTAAATGTAGTGCGGTTGCACAGAACCGAGAGCAGTGGCTGTGGTCTGTTATTGTTGTGTAATGACATCAACGCTCAGGTTCTGGTACGTAAGATCTGATCTCATTGACTCAAGATCTCAGTCACACTTTGAGCTCCAGTACAGCCCCGTTCCACACGTCGTCTAAAGCTCCTCACTCCTGGTCTGTAGTCGGCGATGATAAAGGCCCTTTCCCCTCTTGCAGGATCCTGAGTTAATAGAGGATCTGGAAGAGAAAACCTCCGTTAGCAATGAAGTAGAGATGGAGGCAGAAGAGCAGATTGCAGAGAGGAGGAGGAAGATGGTAAGTGCGTTCAAGGGAAACGACCGCTATGGCAATCGGTCGCCGTGGAAACGCAACTGCCCCCACCCTCCCTGTCTTTTACCCCTCCTGGTTCTGCCTCCTGGTTCTGCCTCCTGGTGTGTGTGGTGATTTGGGCAGTTCCCAGAATGCTCCACCAATCCTTTGTTCCTTCCAGCACCTAAAGCTCCTGCTAACAGCTGCTGCCGCCACTGCTTGTCTTTCCTCCTCGCGCTGTAGTTTAACCTCCTGACGGGTGACACCAGGACCCTGTTGCTTTTCTGTTGTACGTGTTCGTGTTTTCTCCATAGTGAGAGTGGTAGTTACAGAGTTATTAGCTGCTCAAACTAGTTAGAAAATAACTAAACCTAATGACCTGCCTTGCTGTCAAAGGTTCCTTTACGTTGCCCTGGCGACATCCACAAGCGTTGGGTTGTTGGATCAGGGATGTAACCCCTGCCATTCAGTGTCACTGGCTCTTCAGTCAGTGTTTGTCGGCTTGTGAAACGCGACTGATGACAAACTTCGAACAATCTACAGTAATCTGTTTTTATTGAGCTGTTGCCGTAATGACAAAGTCGATTCCACAGCTGTCAGTGATGATAGATCTGGTTATCTGTACTGTATGTGTTAAAACACTCAGGGGCAAAACAACATGCATTCCCTCCAACAGAACTGTCAGAAATAATAAGAAATTAAATAAATACTGTGTTAAAACCTTTGGTGTTAACGTTTCGAGTTACGTTTGATTAGCAAATCAGAACAAAAATACACACAGCCCATAAATATAAAGTTTGTACATTTGAACTTGTAGGTTTTTTGGTTAAAAGTGTTTTATTGTAACTGTGGTTCTAACTTTTTTCTAGCATTTTAATATTGCCTTTTCTGTAAAGTGTGATGCTGCCATTTATGAAGTGAAATATATAAATGTAAATAAATATTAAAGATTTGTTTCATTTGATATCATTAAGTGCCGGTGCATGAAACTGTGGCTGTTGGTGCTGCGGCGGTTGCAGGGGCTCATTTAACACACGGCTGTGTTAGTGGCTGTGTTGGCACTGGTGTGGCTGCTACTGTCTGGTGCTTTATTGTTTACTTGTCATGAGTGTTTAAAATGAGAATTGAGTTATTTTGTGAGGATTACGCAGTTCTGTGACCTAGATCTTTCCTCTACAAACAGTGTGACGTTGGCAGCAACCTCTAATGTTGAGGAAAGTAAAACCAACCGCCAACCAATCATTACTTAACAAAGCAGAGAGAACGCTACAGCTATAAACATTGTCATGTTAGTTGAATAAAGTTTATGGTAAATATTGGTGAATCGTTTCAGGTTAGTCCAGCTGTCAGTTACATCACTGTTCAGTTCTGTTGCTGAAATAAAGCAAGTCGACTTTCAGAAGTTATTTGTAAATGTTTAACAAATGAATATAAAGAAATTAGGTCACACAGTGGGTTTATAAATTAATCATTCAGACAGACAGGGAACATTAAATGTCTGGTGTTGTTTGCTGTGTAAAAAACAGGAAGGATGCATCCGTCCAATAAACTTGCATGATGCACAGCTAGTGTGTAACGACCGGTTCACCAGTTATAATGCTGGCGTTTCTCCTCAGTTTAGCCAGGGTTGTTCCTCCTGCTGGCTGTACTGATAATAATGGTTCTTGGTTTGAAAGATGCATCACAGCCCACCGTAGAGCCCATTTGTCAAGCTCAAAAAATGTTCTTTTTCTATTGGAAACTCATGCAATGGGACTTGACTGGGAACAGGCATTCTGTCTGTGTTCATCAATCAGACGGTATCCCTGGAACTCAGACTCCAACCGCACTACCCCATACATGAGGTAGACTGCTGCATTTGATTGTGTGTATGGCAGTGTGAACAACCTGAAGGCCTGTGTGTGTCTCAATCCTGATGGTTGTCTCTTTCGGCACCATTCAGGGCAGTCTGGCAGAGGAGTCCCATTGTCCTGCCGCAGGGGCTTCCTGCTGCAGAGCTCTGAGAAACAAAAACAAGGAGGTAAACCTGCCCTTTCATTTCCCCAAACAAACCTGTTAACACCCATCCACCCCTGCCTGTTACTGTACAGAAGAACTCCACACTAACCACTGTAGTGCACACACTGACCTGCTGAGTGTGACGTCCAACACGTCGCCCTCAGTCGCTCAGCATGGCCTACTCAAGACACCCTGTTCTTGGGTAGGTCATGAGAGAGTACAGGTCTCAAACACATACATGCCACCTCTCATACTTGAGGGGTGTCTTATTTTTCCCCTTGACTAAAAGAGAAGTGTCCCATTTCTCTTTTCTCCCTTTTGCTGCTGGCTATGGCCTGCTGATTACGCTAAGTGGCTAGCTGAGTTCCCAACTGTCCGATGAGAAATAGACTCTCTTCTCTCCTTTCTGTTGTTCATGTTAGACGCGTGAGGAGAGGAAGATGGAGGCCATTCTGCAGGCGTTTGCACGGATGGAGAAGAGGGAGAAGCGACGAGAACAGGCTTTAGAGAGAATCGGCACTAAAGGGGAGATTGGTGGACGCAGCGAGATGAAGGAGGAGCCACCGCCCACACCAGAGGATGAACCTCCCGCTGTAATACAGGTACATGCGCTTCAGTAATGCGCTTCAACACGTTCTTAACAATGCTGCATAATCTATGTTGTATAATGTATCAGAAGGTGTGTTTAATCAAACAGTTATGTTGCTTTAGCCCATATTAGAGGTTGTGAAGGAGGAGCCTTGTCTGAAACCAGCCAAAGTGAGCCGTAACAAACAGAGGAAAAGCTTCACACGAAATCGGACTCACATCGGACAGCAGAGGCGGCGAGCGCGCACAGTCAGCGCCTGCTCCGATCTTCCGCCCAGCTCCCCTGGGGATGGTTTGGAGCCGTTAGTGGCAGAGACTCATGATGGAGAGGTGCCCTCGGCCCCTGAGACTGACACTCTGTCGCTGCATGCTCCTGACACCAGCCCGCCCCACAGCAGCTCTCCTGCCCCAGCATGCCGCGCAGGACAGAAGTACCCAAAAACCAAAAAGGTTTGTTCTTTTCCTTTCTGACGATATTCATTAGCGGTACTGATGTTTACTGACAGCTGTTCTACAATTTTCTGCTACCGCAGCACTTAGTGAGTGAGTGGATGGGTGTGGAAAAACCGGAGCGGGGCGCTTCACGGACGCCAGAGCTGCCCCCCGAGAGACCGCTGAGGATCAGCAGCGACCCTGAGGTCTTGGCCACGCAGTTGAACTCTCTGCCAGGCATGGCCTGCGGCTCACACACCTACAGCACGCCTAAACACTACGTACGTTTCTTATCTCCGTTTTTGGCCAACCGCAGCCCTAGCACCCCTGGAGTGCCTACAGGCCGGAGACGTTCACGAGAACTGCCTGAAACGCCTCCAACCACTGGCTCCTGCAAGAAGGTGGTAACAACTGTCTTCTTCAGATATTCAGAACTAGGAGGAATCACAGTTTAGTATTGAGATGTGATGCAGGATTCTGAACTTGTTCCCTGTGTTTGTGCAGCGCTGGCTGAAGCAAGCTTTGGAAGAGGAAGGCTCTACCAGTCCAGGAGGAGGACGTCCTTCTCTGCTAATGCACGGTGAGAGTCCTCTCAGCCCCCCCATCAATGGAGAATCCTGTAGTCCTCTACCCCTCAACGGCAGTTGCTCACTACCAGGTGAGTGTCCATATTGTTAATGACTTTCGAAGTCTGCCACATCTGTTTTAGGAGCTTATACAGTCTTCCTTAATGTGTGCTCAGAGTTGCCTACCCCGCTGAAGAAACGGCGCTTATGTTCACTTGACCCATGCATGTCAGAGACTTCCACCCCATATGTATCTCCTTGTGCCACCCCAACACGAACAGAGTCGACAGAAGCACCAGGCACACCTGTGCTGCTGGCCACACCTCCCCGGCCACGCCCAGAGGAACAGAGTTCTGAACCCTTAACACCCTTGCAGATTCCTAGCCACCCTCCACCACAGGAGGTAAGATCAGACCTACAGAGCTGTGGTTGACCTTCAGTGGCTAATACAGTTAAAGTATAAAAAAGAAAGTACAAACAAAGGAACAAAACATCCTGAATTTCTTTGTAAATCCACAGAGCGAGTCATCCTTGGACAGCTCTCCAGATGGTAGCAGAAGACCTAGCATTCAAGAAGTGAGTTCCTTTCCTTTCTACCATGGTGATGTCCTTCATGTGTCACTGCTCTGTCTAACATTTCTCTTTTGTTCAGGCGGAGCGACCTCCCTCGCTGTTAGCATCTCCCAGTGTGAGGACAGCTGGCCCTGATGCGGCGCCGCAGGAGTCTATGAAACTTGCTGGGTCACAGAGTCCTCAGCCCTCTCTCACTGAGCATCAGGACGCCACAGGAGACGATGGCATGGAGGTCGACGGTGTTGGCTTAGAAGCTGCCTTGACATCTGAGACACCCATGTCATCTTACTCCCTTTGGATGAAGAGTCCAGACCGAGGGGGTCTCTCTTTTTCCTCAGTGAACTCTAACCTGAGAGACCTCACACCCTCTCACACCTTGGACATGGGGGCTTACAGGCCAGATTCGACCTCTGCTAGCCCCTTCAGCGAGACGGCGCCCTTCTACTCCTGCAGTGAGGAGAGTGGCGGTGTTGCTCGCTTACTGAGTGGAGATGGCGCTGGAGATGGAGGTGCCGCGAAAAACCCATCACAAAAGAAAAAGGTCTGCTTCAGTTCATAGTTGCGAAATGTGATGAACTGGCTTTGAGTTCACAACTCAGAGTCTGTCCATGACTCCCATACAATTTTAACTCTGGAAACTGGAAAGCAGTTGATCTAGATGTGTGAGAATCATTTTGTGAGTATTAACTCTTGCGTTGGTGATTTCAGGTCTCTCTGCTGGAGTACAGGAAACGTCAACGCGAGGCCCGACAAAGTGGCTCAAAGGGAGAGTGCAGCTCTCCTGTTTCCACAGCACCACCAGTGGACATGTTCCCTGTTGCTGTGGAAATGGGCCTAGAGACGCCTGCTTTTGTAGCCACGGCAACCCCGCAGACCCCTCAGCCCAGTGAGGAGCCAGATGCCCCACCTCAGGGAGAGAGAGAGGGCGAGGGCCAGTGGTACGTTCCTACAGTATCTTCAGTTCCATGGGATGTGTTTGCATCCATGATAAACTTTTGTTCTGGGAGTCTAAATTGAAACATGGGAATCATCTTAAGTCTCTCAATAACATCTGAACCCTGATCAGTCAGAAGCACCAGCTGTTTTAAAACTGTGGATATGTAAAAAGGGCGGCTCCGGGTAATAATGTGATGTTTATTAACAGGACATCTTCAACATCAGTAGAGCAGGCCAGGGAGCGGGGCTACCACAGGGCCCTGTTATTAAGTGACCACCGCAAGGACACGGGTGAGAGAAACTAATGTCGCTGTAAAATATGTTTCCATGCTCATGAAATACCAGGAAATATGTAATTGATTGATTGTACAATTATTGATTATAATTGATACTGTGATTTAATTCATGAAATCTTAATCCTCTATCATTGAAGGGTTCCTCTAGCGTTCCTCTTCACTGAAAAAAATTAGGACAAAGCCTACAAAAATACATCTGCTCTGAACAGCTTGAAAATCTCAATGAAGCTGAAAGTGCGAAACGTGTTTGTGTTAAATGTTTGACTTGTTTTTTTCAGACAGTGGAGAGGCAGAAGGGGATGTTCGCGTGAAGGACTGTCTTTCACCCAAGAGCTGCAAAAGCCCCTCAACCCTCGCCGTAAGATGCTCATGTTCTTATAGTGTTCTTGTATTCAGTGTTATCACCAGTGAGTTTAACACCTGATTCTTTATTAACAGCCCTGCTCTCCATCACCCCAGACTGTGTCTCGCCCATCTAAGGAGGAGGACAGCGAAACACAGCCCCGCGGTGCTCCTCAACCCCCGGCACTGTCCGTCCAGCAGTCCAGCACCAAGACTTCCAGCTCCAAACCAGCCACTCTAACACCTAGCAAGCTTCACTGTGGGCCCACTGGTGCCTCCCAAATTCACTATGCCGGGTCGGTCATGCATTCTCCCAAAGCGCAACCCCAAGGCTCACCTTACCGTGGCCAGCGAGCCTTTATTACACCTCACACCCAGAACCAGCCTCAGACCCAGGCCACTGTCACAGCCTCGTTCCCTCAGTATAGCCCTCAGAATGCCCCACCTCCACCACCCCCTCCTCCCCCGGCCCCTCCTAACTCTGCACCCTACTTCCCTACACAGCCAACCGCAGGTGCTACACCTTTTCCTGCCATGGCCTCATCGTTCAAGCCAGCCGTGGCCTCATCCTTTGCTCCCGGCTCTCAATCTCTCCTGCAGTCCCATCATGCATTGCATTACCAAAGCAGTGCGGCCCCTCCCCCTCCACCGCCTCCACCCCCTCCCCACCCACAGTCTGGCCCCACCTTGCTGCATGTCAACCTTCAACCTTCTCCAATGCAGCAGCATCAACTTCTGCTGAGCTCTGCCCCGCCCCCACCTCCTCCTCCACCTCCTCAGAGTCAGAGTTCCCAGCAGTCCCAGCCTACTGGTGGCACACTGCTGTCAATCAAACAAGGACCACACCCATCAACCCTCCCGCCTCCACCCCCGGCACCTTCCAGTAACGCACCACATCCGTTCCAGAACATTGGTGGTTTTCAGACCACCCTAATTCACCAGTCGGCACCAACCAACCCCTCGGTAACCACTTATCAACAAACTGTGTTACCCCCTCCCCCTCCTCCACCGCCCCAGCAAACTCCACCCTCACAGACCACGGCTAATCCGAATGTCTCCCAGATTGCCGGGAACAACCGAGGACCTGCTCCTTCGTCGACCCCCTTTCACAGTACTGGCTATTTGGGGACAGGATGGCACTGACCACACCTTAAACCCCGCCCCCCGGACAAACTCGTACAGAGATGGGCGGAGCCACACCGTGTAACATAGGCAGCACAGCACCACTGTAAATATTTTCTATGTACCTTTTCACAGAGGCTGACAGAAAAGGGTACATTTGAAAAAGATAAATGACAAATGAAGAACTGTTAAACTAGACTGTGTTGAAGATGATGGTTAGTGAACTCTGGTGCTCATCACTTATCCGATGTTTCCCTCCTGCTCATAACCTTGTACTGCCATCCTGTCTTTTCCACGTGTCTGTTTTTTACTGTAAATGTTTTTATTCATTTTAATCCCTCTTTCCCATTGGATCCCTCCTCTTATCCTCCGGATGCAGTGCAGGGCAATGGGACATTCCAGTCTATTCCTACCTGTCCCTTCTTTTCCTGTTCTGTTTTTACATTCACCAGTTATTTGTCTTATCTAGTGGCTCATTATATAGCAAAAACGTTTTGTATAGAGAAAAAATACAGAATTATTATTTTTTTTATTCCTCCATGTAACAAAAATATCTGTGCACCGCTGCAGAAATTCAGACAAGACCTTTCCAGTCCGCTTCACTGCCCGGGAGACTGAGCGCAAGTGTGTGTGAGCGTAAGGCGTGTGTGTGATTGCGTGTGGTATGCGTGAATCGTTTGAGGCAGAACACATGCGTGCTGTTCCCTGAGGCAGCTGTAAGAGAGGATATGTCCTGTAGGGGTAAGCGGTTTATTTTTGAATATCAATGGTTATTTGTAGAAAGTGTAATTTAATGTATAGGTGGGTACTCCCGCTTTCTCCAGAAACAGTTGTACATATTGGCTTTTCTTTTCTATGCTTGTATAATTGCTTCCATCCCCATTTTGGAATATGGATGTAAATACAAGCGCTCTTGGCAAAAAAGCTGAATGTTTCTGTGACCGTAGCACTATTTTTATTTCTCCCTCCTCTGGTTTGTTTTTTACTGTTTTTTTGTGTGTGTGTGTGTGAAGCACAGAGGTTCACAGACACAGCACTGGTTGGCTATTTTCATGGTTCATTATAATAAATGGCTGTAACAACAGTTTTATACCAGCGGAAGCGTCTTGTGTCTTACTGAGTGTTTGTGTGAACGTGTTTCAGGCATTACTGTGAAGGTGACGAGATGCTTTGCTGACGTTTTGAGGACCAGTTGCCGGTTCAAGACCTTCTTAAAACTTCTGCTGAAGTATCATGCAGTTATAGTGAGGCAGTATTAAGGTCATTCATCATATGTTGTAATAAATGATCATTATTTATTATTAACACGTCTCTTATGACCAGCCCCATAAAACATCAGCACCCTGGAATAACGCTGATTAAAGCTGCAGTCTGTAAACCTTATAATACTCATGTACACACAGATCAGTGTTCAGTTACACTCATTCACAGCAGTATGTTTATATGAGTCATTTTCTATGGGTTTAATGTCAGTGAGATGTCATCTGACTAAAGAAACTTGTTTAAATGTTTTGGGTAATTGTTTGGTTAATTTAATCTCATTTTCAGCTGCTCATGTCAGGTCGGTAACGGTGTCGTCAGGTCGGTAACGGTGTCGTCAGGTCGGTAACGGTGTCGTCAGGTCGGTAACGGTGTCGTCAGGTCGGTAATGATGTAAGTTGGTTTGACAGTTCTGGTTTGACATTCTTAAAAAAATAATTTTAGCAGCATAGTTTCAGTTGGTAAAGGTAAAATCTTTATTCATTTTATTTTATTTTGTAAATCATCTTCAGCGATTAACGTAATTAACCTTAGGAACTAATACATTATAATGGTGTATTTACATCATTTCCTACATACAACATTGTCTGACAAGACATGACCAGTAAATAAAGCGGAAGAACTTTCAGCATCACTCAAACGTTCAGCAGCCCAGGACTGGGGGAGTGGCACCACATACACAGTGAGGTCGTTTCCTGTGGGTGTGGTTTCTTACTGAAGCCATTTCCATTGAACCAAAGGGTTTCTAATGATGTTTTTTAGCTTGGTGACTCTGTGCTGTTTGTTGATCTTGGTGGGACAGAATGATTATACCAGCTGAGACTGTCTTACATATGACACACAACTATACAGCAGAAGAGACGTACAGAACTCCACATGTGCACGTCATACATAATACTTAAAACACTCCCTGCTTTAGTTCATACTGGGCTTGTGCACAATTACTAATAGTGGAAAGGTTGTTTTTAAATATACCGGGGAACTTACCTCTTTATACACGCTTACTGAAACAACACTCACAGGAGGGTCATTTGGGTTTAAGTGTTAATGTGTGAATGTTCTGTCCCGGGTTGGAGACCAGGAGAGAAATACTAACAGGCTGGTGAAGTCTCTGTAGATGTGCTCTGTGCCCCACTTTCCCTCAACACAAGAACTTGGCTTTAACTTGAAAAATCCAGTCAAATTGAAGTTTTACAGTCATTAATAAATCCCGAAATATTATTATTATTGTAAGATAAGCCTAAAGAGGGTGAAGCAACATAAATAAATGACAGGGACATCAGCTGTCCTATCATAAGAGTGGCACAAACACAGTAAATCAAACTGGGGGTGTGTTGAAGCATTTCCAGGTTAAAGTATTTACAGAAAAGCAGTGAGTGTTGTGGTCTCCGGTCGCCCGTTTGCATCACTTCCTGTAAGGTTTTGTCAGGATAATGGATAAAGCTGGATTCTACCGTCACAATGATTTTTCTCCAACGAGCCTGAAACACCTGAAACGAAACAATGTTTTTACTGCAATTTCACTGCATTGATCTTATTACAGTCATTTCATTACTTCACCAGATGCAGAACTGCTGCACAAATCTCATTATCAGATTCTGTGTGTAAATGTATGAGTTCAGCTCCAGCGACCTCCACACACCAGCCTGTAAGTTTACAGTCTAAGTTTACAGACCTTCATTAGCTGCTTCAGATGTTTGTTTAGGGCTGGAGCTAAACTGCAGTCAGCTAAACCCATCAGCAGCAAAACGCTGGGAAAAGCCATGAATCTGTCATACTCACTCATCTCTGTGTGTTTGTCATTTATGCGTTTCCAGTCTCTGAAAAAAACAACAACACAGTCATGGCTACATAAACCACTGAAACCACTTGAATTCATTCAGTAAAAACCACATCTGCAGTAGAAAGACGTCATCCAACAGCGTCACAGTTAACATGTAGTTTGTTTATGCAGCACCAGCACTAGATGGCAGTACCACCATGTGCTATCAGAAAATACACCACATCTGTTTGCAGATCAGGGAGAAAAGAACTGCTCATCATCATTATGCAACAGTCTGACAATATGCGGCTCCTTTGTTTTATCCAAAAATCTATCAAACCTGTATAACTGACTCAAATAAATGAGTGAAGGAGGCGGTGTGTTGGGTTCATTGTATCTGACGCAGTGCTCTGCTGTATGTTGAGTTGATTGCTGTAAACAGTGTTCAGTTTCAGTGTTCAGCTCAGCATGACTTTCAGCTGCTTGTACTTGAGATGAACATTCATTAGTTCATTCACTCTGTGTCAAAGCTTCAGTTAATCAGGCTCTGGTCAATTCTATCTTCTTCCTCATTTTCTTCAGTCCATCTAAATCTGCCTGTAATGACTGTAACTCATTTTCTCAGGTTGGGCTGTTTCGTAATGGATGAATTAGACTGAATGGCACAACAGCTGCATGTTAAAACTGATAATAATATAGTAATAATAATCGTTTTGTGTGTGAAATGACACAACATTTAATATGTATGCACATATTAATATTTATAATATTAATAAAATAATCACTTTTCACTCAATTATTTTGTATTTTATTTATTTTGATTTGTATTTGTTGTGTTATTTGGCGGCTGAGGTGTGTTAGTGCACTTCAGAAACAATCATTTCAGGTGGTTTGTGCTGTCAACAATGTTAGGTTGTCACGATCATTTCTCGTCCAGCTGACTTTCAGTTACTAATACTCACAAGAGGGGACAACCCCACTCCTCTGTCCAAACACTGAGCCGGTCTCCATGGTATTTAAGATTTAGAATGACTATTTATCATCCAACAAAATAACTGAATCTTACTGTCTCCCAGCAGCTCCTCAGACATAAATCCATCCTGTCTGTTTCCCAACACGAAGGCCAGGAACGACAGAATCAGCGCGTCCATGATTCCCATTATGGCCAGGATGTATGCCCAGCGCACTGAGCAAGCTCCAATGGTGTATTTATCCGTGTCTTCTCCGCACATCCGCTTGACCTCGTCAGCGTCCCAGCCGTCGGGGTAAATCATACAGCCCAGCACCAGACAGGTTCCTGCCGGTGAGAGGAAGCTGTGTGAGATATCTCAGCATCAACATACACAGTGTGATGAGTTACAGTGTGCGATGTAAGATGTGAGAACAGAGTAAACTAATATGAAACCTAGAAAGTCATGGTGCTGTCTGTGAACACAGCGTGTCAGGTCTGATGTCCTGATGGTGTTCAGAAGATGCTGGTGCTACATTAGAGGAATCAATTATTATGGTACCAGTGCTTAACTTCTACCATTAAACACATAATATACACACACCACTGCCTTCACGTCACATACACACACACACCACTGCCT
>JBAJNP010004983.1:0-30849 GCA_036877545.1 Yasuhikotakia modesta | reverse complement strand
TTTTAAGAGTGCTGCATCCCTCTGCAAGATATCTCGCTATTTTTGACTTTTCGGAGCCTGTCAAGTCCTTCTTTTGACCCATTTTGCCAAAGGAAAGGAAGTTGCCTAATAATTATGCACACCTGATATAGGGTGTTTGTGTCATTAAACCACACCCCTTCTCATTACTGAGATGCACATCACCTAATATGCTTAATTGGTAGTAGGCTTTCGAGCCTACACAGCTTGGAGTAAGACAACATGCATATAGAGGATGATGTGGTCAAAATACTCATTTGCCTAATAATTCTGCACTCCCTGTATATTTGTGCAGTTTCCCAGTTAAGGTTGTGCATAGTGCCTCAAAATTGTACTTGTGGCTATGTTTTAAGTAAAATTCATACATACTTCTAAAGAATAATTTCCTCTTTTGCATTTTCATTTTATTAAACAGTTTTGACTCATGCTGTTTGTAGAATCCTAATATAATTAGTAATTGGCCATATAGCATACATTCTGAGGTTGTTTGTTAAAACTGTTATTATTGTTACAGGATTTTCCTGATGTAATATTCGATATTCCTGTAATGCTGTCTAGTCCTCAGCAGGCTACTTACACAGTTCACTGGCACTTTTAAAGTCTGCCTCAGGCTCTTCAATACAGTACATCATCCCATAGTCACTCGCGCCTCCTCCAGTCTCCCACAAATCAATACCAGCCAGTGATGCCCAATTTCCAATGCCTCGTTTACAACTTTCCACAGTCACAGGTACTTTTCTGACTTTTGTCTGTCAGCGCCCTTTTGTACTTTGTTGCCATGTTTAATAGCCTGATCCGTTTGATGCCAATATCCTGCTAACCAACCCTCAGACCGACCCACAGTCCTCTGTTATGTATCCCACGTGTTTCATGTCTGTCTCTGATAGCCTCCAGCTTTTAAAGTAATGTTTCATGAATTATATTCATATTATATCATGCAAAAGTTTTCTCAGATGGGCTTAATTTAATAGGCACTTTAAAAAATTGTGCCACTTGCTCTCTTTAGAATTATTGCTAGTAGTGATGATTCACTAAATTGTTCTACTGATCGATTTAAAATAATTTAGAGAAAGTTGTGAAAGCTAGCATTAAATGACACAATGTCCACTGCTGCTGAGGTTGAGTGTAGTGTCAATGGCCCGCTAATGGCTGTCATTTTACCCAGCAGCTGTTGGCTATTAGAGGTCTCTAATCCAGATGTTCTGTCATTATAATGAACTTGATCATCTTAATAGATTCTGAGAGATGATTGGCTAACAAAGCCAGGCTCAGAATTCATGCGTCTCTTTCTGAGAAATGGCCTCTGATATACAGTATGCTGTGTGTCACATCATACATGCTAGTGAAATGATCAAGATTACAAGACACAAAGCAATTTCATCTATAATATTTGAGCTTGAAAGAGCAAATAATAAATTGAATGTGTGTGTCACATTCATCTGATGTAGGACTTGAAAATTGTTGCGGTCTTTTAACTACATGAAGAAATAGCTCTTTTATTTACTTAGTGTTCAGAAAGAAATGTCCTTTAGGCGTGGATTGCTCAAATTGCATTATGGCATAATGATGTGCAGTATTCTGAGGCCAAGCGTCTGTGGCAATGAGACAACAAAAGGAAGTGTGTGTGTGTGTGTTTGTGAGCAAAAGACAGGGAATAGAATGCGGTCTAATGCTGAAGTGTGTGTTTGCCTATGACTCCATGGAGAGTGGCAGTGATAAGAGAAGGCCGGGTGTAATGAGCCGTAGCCCTTGCCCCTGCTTCCTGCCTTCAGCACTACAGATGGAAGAGAAGCATCCTGCTCTCCTGTCTATTTGCCCCTCTCCTCTCTCCTTCTTGAGATCTTCACGCTCTGAGTTTTTCATCCCTTGTTTCATATTTCTTCCTGGCCTTCAGACCTCTGCCGGATTTTGTGGGGCTTCTGATGGCGTGCTGTAAAATCAACCAGGCATCTTCTGCCTATTCACTGTGAGATGGAAAAAGAGAGAGAGGGAGGTGGAAAGCAAGGGGGAGTCAGAGCACCGGACTGCCTTTCTCTCAGCTCACTGAATTTAATCCTCATAGGGTGATTCCCACACCCTACTGGATAAAGCATCCTGCTGCACAGTAATGCGCTGAGTGCATGTGACCTCTCTGTTGCTTTTACTTCCTGTTACCCAGCTTTCCTGACTTTCTCAGGCAGTACACACAGGTAGAGAATCATCTACAATCATCCTGTCTGCTTATTTCAGGATTTTTAAAGGCATCATATTACGATATCCTATAATCCTGTGCGTAGGGTACAGGGGTTGCTTAATAAAGTAAATGTACCATTTGATAGAGTAATTGAGACAAATTAAATAATTTATATCAGTTTACTAGGATGCCTTGTTGTCGTTAAATATTAATTTGCTTACTTTAAAGCTCACTTTTAGACCTGCCTGGTGTTATTAGAAGGAACCTGCTTACAAATCGCTACTTCTTTGGTCATTAACCAACTGGGCAGTGAGGCATTAAGGCAGATGCCTTCGCTGAGTGACAGAACCTATACTGTATCAGTGAAGAGAAAGGATGTGATAATTGCAGGCCCATTTAACAATCTCAATTTGATTTTGTTCTCTAGACCTGTCCTTCACTTCCACAAAAACAGAGAGACATCACTTTAATTATAGTGTACTAGGCTGGTATTTGGGTAAATTGTGTAATTCTGGGCTGATGAGTTTTTCATCAGTGAGTTATTCATCAGGCTAATCTTAAGCCCACTGTTTAGGAAGTACTTTTTTAAAAGTTTTATTCTCCTTGATGGATGTGAGTTGTTTGTTCCCCAGCTGGGAAAGGAAAATCTTCTCAAAATGAAAGGCAGTGAATTAAACCTGCAGCTCATTCAGTCCAGCCCACAAAATAATTTTCTGCATGAGAGAGGGAAAACAATAGGATTTGCGGGCTCAAATGAAGTGGATGAAGTAATTGTTTATAGGTTGGACCTCTTAGTGTGAGCCTTGTTTAAAACCGCTTAGCTTCAGGATTATGAATGTAGCGTGTGTCTGCGATGCACAATGTCATGGTTTTTAATCAGCTGATATTAATTGTGATGTCACACAAGGATACTCGATTTAATGGGTATGATGCAGTGGACTTCTATGTTTGGTATGTGTCTGTTTGATGGCAGGAGTTTAGGGAGTAGCTAATTTTATTGATTACATCAGGGGTCTTCGCTGCTTTGAGTGTTGGTCTTTTTGGATCTTTGATAGGCTTACCCACAGCTTGAACCTGCTGTGTTTGGCAGTAGTGAGTCTTCTCTCTTTGTAACAGTTATAGAAGGATATCAAAGGAACATAATGATGTTGATGCCTCTGTTGGCTTTTGTCCATAGTACAATGCTTTGCTTTGTTGCATTTTATGGATGTAATAGCTGATCGCGTACTTTAAATGCGAGTCAGTAAATTGCAAACCGATTAAACGTTTTCTCTCGCACAGTTAGCATTTTCATTTTTAACTTGCACTGATGACTTGTGCGTCCCATATTTTGTCTTTATCGCCACATAATAGCACTGCCCAAATATTTAACCAAACGGTTCAGCACACCAATAAAGATGAAAGAGGACAAGCAAGGTGTTGTCCTGATCCTTCAATAAAATAATAATTAGTCAGGGAAAATTGGCCTCTGATTTTAGATGAGCCTTATTATCATGTGCCATTGCAGTGCATGTTTCAAGGACTTTTAGCAGAGCCGAAGCCCAAACATAAAAATGATGTCAAAGACACATTTATACATCTCTGACTTCAAATGAAATATTTGTGCTGGAGCTGAGAATACAATACTCCGACTTCACCATGTAGTGTTAGGGGCTACACAGAGAAGGGATGAAATGAATAGCTGTAAAACTTATGTTTCATGTGGGTGTTGCTAGCAGACAAATTGGCACTTTGGGTACAGGAAGGTTCTTGTACGTGCTGCTTGCACTTTTCACGCTTTGAACTTGAATGGAGTCTTGATATATGGCATAAATATTTTCAGATTTCATCTCGGAATAAAATATGCATAAGTCATACATGAACATCACAAGTAGCTTATCCATGCTAGTGCAAACTATATATGCAGTATATTCCTCTTCATAGACTGTGACATTTTAATTCTTGCTATTTCTCATGTTAATGTTGTTGTAAATTTAGCACATTGTTGGTATTCTTTATGTTGAAATGCAAATTTGCATTCTCAAAGTTCTAAGAGAAAGCAAAATAGCACTCGCGAGTTTCTCTCAAGTGTAATTAGAAATAAAAAGGACGGATAATTGCAGCTTCATCTTATTCATGGATGCAGGGCCTCAGAAGAACCATGAATGTTGTTATTTTCTCTGACATGGTGAGGTTGGGCAGAACTGAATGATGTAAACAACAAACAGATGCTGTAGGTCTGTCTAAAGCGTTTTGGCCTTGTGGAGGGTAGAGAGAGGATTCACCCATTTTTCTGCTGACCCTCACGGTTTGAAAACTGCTGATGGCCTCAGGTTGTTTCATGCATCTTCAAGACTCCATCACACAGACTGATACACTGTGGAATATCCAGCTTCATTTTCTGTTGAAAGCTTTTGCAAGTTTCTGTAACACGAGAGATGCGGTGAGCCGTTGCAGACAGGAGAAAGCTCAAAGCTCGGAAAAAGATGATAATCTGTTTTTCTTTCTTCTCTGCATTCCATTAATGAAAATGAGCCTCTCTTTTCTCTGAGAAAAAGTAAATGATAAATAAATGATAAGGCAACATTCAAGAAATGTTGAAGATCTTTATCGTTGAACTGTCTGACTTTTATTTTTGATGTGGGGTGTGATGTGGGAAGTGCACTTTTATTAGTCAATGTTGACAAATTCTCTTATCCATGAAAAGGTTTGATGCTTATCTGAGTGCATATCTACTCAATGGAGATACAGATGTAAACACAAATGTCGTGTGTTTACAGTGCCAGTGTTAGCAGTGTTTTTCGTATCTTGTCATGAAAGGGTGTCCTAAGATGTCTTTTTGATATAAAGCAATGCCCAGGTGCGTTTCAGTCAGAGTGGGATACACAGCATCTGAGCCTTAAACCCACCACATAGAATTAAATCATTTGTAATTAGCAGGGTAGTTTATACAGCTGAATTAGAATTGAATGTGGACTGGGCAAAGAATGTACACAGGGAGAGAGAGAGAGAGATATGTGCGTTGCATGTGGGTCTTATTGTTTTTAATCTCCTCCAGTCACAGGCTGCTGTTTGGCGCTTTCGAGTACCCAGTGCTGGTGTGCTGGTAAACCGACATCAGTGAAAGTTAGACACCTGTAAATCCAGGTGTGTTATGAGCTGTGCTGCAGCGTCTATGATTTCTGGGCTGCCACAGGGAGCTTGCAACACTCCAGTCTGACAGCTCTTTGCTATATGAAATTTGTATGAAAGAATGCTACAGTCACAGATGTTGCTCAAAGCAAACTATAACACTGACACCTTTATTACTAAACAGATATTGAAAGGACAGTCAGGTGGATTTCTTAAACACGTTTGGGTCCTGCAGTTTACCCAATAAAATATAGTCAATAAAACTTATAAGGATAATAAGGTAAAGCACAATTTAGAACTTCTTTTAGTGTTAAAGGTGTCACTATGATGATGCTAAAATGTAAAAAATAAATGAAAAGTTTATTTTAAAGTAGTAAAAAAAAACATTACAATAATGAAAAAAAAAACATGAAAAAAAACCCTAAATCATTCGAAAATTAATAAATACTTTACATTTTGGGCTGCAGTGTGACCCACACAGTTTAATGAGATTTACTTGAGTTGTTGATTTATGAAGTTAAAGGAAATCAGCCTTCAATGTGAAGTTTATAAACACAGAAGAAGCAATGTTCTCATCGCTGTTCATTGTTCAGTCAGTATTCAGCACCAGTGCTGGTGGACAGCTCCCGGCACGAGTTCAGTCTGCAGCTCGTGCTGCAGCTCTGCTGGACTGATAAAGAACACGCTACACTCTTTTCAGCCGTCAATCTGTGGAGGTCTCTCACAGAGCCCTGTTTAGCGCCGGATGAGCACTGCCATTACCGCACGTCTTTTAATACAGACAGCCATCGTCTTTTGTCACGCTTTTTCTTTGCCATGTCCTTGTTTCATTATTGACTGAAGCAGTAATGATTATTTTTCTATCAGTGTAAAGAGAATGTGAAACAGCCACAGTTCCTCTCTGGGGGCCAGAGTCATTGGCAATGAACTATCCAGCAATACTAAAGAAGCAGCCTTGGACCTAAGAGCTCCAGATCTTTTAATTTGTATAGACGCCTCATAATTCATCCAAATGAAAAAGAACGAATTAATAGTTTGCTGCAGACAGCCCAGGGAATGTGTTTATAGTGGCATGACATCCGTTTTTTAAAATTACTTGCAGTGGTTGATACTGTACATGTTCGGTGCGCTTGTGCGTTTATGAATTGATGCTCATGAATATTTTTGCATGTTTTTGCATGATAATCTTACCTGTGTGTGAAATATGAGGCTTCACAAATGTGGAAGTGAATTAAAGCTCAAATCTGCAGTCAGCCAGTGTACGCTCACAGCGTCTTCAAAACGAATGTGTTAAAAGTCATTAAACAGCACTCAACTTAATCATTCTTTTACTTTTCATAATTAGGACCCTGGGCTACTGTCGGCTGCGGCGCTGTTCTCTCTTGGCTTTCGGCCACAAGTTGACTGAAGTTAAATTAGGCGAGATGACTTCTTTATTAATTCATCTGCAGTGTGAATGATGAGCATGTTGTGCGGGTTATATTAGCTTACATAGTTTACAGCTCCAAATCAGCATGTGATGTTTTGTGTATTTGTTCTCGTTAGTGGTTTCTGTTCAGGCATGTGTTACTTTACTGTTGCTTATACCCTGGTTTAAGGATTTAAAATAAGCCACAGAATACTAAACTCTGGAGCGTAACTCATTCTGCACTATTTGTGCATTGTGCGGGTGGTTAAGGAGAAGGCGTGCTGTTGCTTTTCTAAGAGCTTATATTTAGGTTTTTTATATTTAGGGACCAGAATATTACGCAGCTGAGGCTCCTTTGACTTGCTAAGCATCCACACAAGAACCCTAGAAACGGTATGGCAATGTCAGAACACCTTAGTGACTGCATAGCAACATCCTTGCAACCACCTACATCATCCCAGCATTGTAACGCTGAGGTTTCGTGGATAAGTGCCACTCACAGTTTCTTCAGAAAATGTGATGACATTTTTCTCTCCCTCACCTCTGTTCCTACTGTAGGATGATATGGAACTATAGAGCTTTCAGCCAATACTTTGCATTACATATCCTTCTGTTCAATGACTTCTTACATTACTGTATCTAAAGCTGAAGGCCAAATCTCTTATCAATGTGAATGCAGCAGCTTCTCCGAGTTTTTTTTTTACCCACTTTGAAGTGTTAACATTTTCATGGCACAGTATAGTTAAAAGCTTTTATTTATCCTGCTGAGGTCACAAGATCAGCTGGTGTTTAGAAAAAGTCAGTACTTAATGTAGCCATAGTAATACATGAGGAACGTTAGATGTACCTTTTTATTATGCTTCCTCCATGCATCTCAACAATTTATGTTTTGTATGCCTCCATTATGGAAGTAAACCTGGCTCCGGGAGCACATGTCATATCCATTTGGTTCAGGTCAAACAATTTACCTTGGGCTATCCAAACACATGGCTTTAAAAAAAGATGATGTTATGATAAACAGCAGAGACCTAACTGAACCCATCACCCGAAGGGCCTTATTTAAGCTACTGGCATGATGGTGATTTATTGAAGTTGTGATCATCACAAGGCGACCTGCAGTGAGGAGCTTGGTGGAGTTTAGTTTACTGTGAGTTTACTAGTGGATGGCTGTCACTGGCATCTCCTCAGCCCCACCTCTAAAAATAGAGAGCACTCTTCTCTCCACACTGCCTTTCCTGGGGGAATTTTCCCCTCCACATCATTCTTTTTTTCTAGTGTCTCTCCACTGTCAGATTGCCTGTCCATCCTTTTATTCATCCCTCCATCCGTCTGCAACATTAGCGCTAAAGTTTAATGTGCCTTGACATGCATTACCCCCTGGCCCCACCTCATGTCTTTGGAGTACACACACACAAACACATCTCTCCACTATTCACATACACATGCAGGCACATACATTCAACTTTCATGTGCAGTTCATAAGAATTCATTTTATGTAGTTATGATAAGGACATTTAGCTTTAACATTTAGGAGGTGATTTTGAGGTTGCTCTGAATAAATTATACACACACACACACACACACACCTGTATGTATGTGTGAGGTTTGTGCTAGACAGTGTAGGATGCAATTTCTTAGCTTGAGTTGCAGGGGAAATCAGATGCTTGCTCGCATAGACTCCATCAAAGACTAACAGAGAAACTTCAATATTCGCCTTCCAGCTGTCATCTAGAGTCAGAGAGCATCAGCCAGTGAGACTTTAAACCAGCGTTCTCCCACTGAGTGACAGGTGCAGGGCTAAATGATGGCTCGATGGAGCTCCTTTGAATCCAGTCCCAAAATGAAAGCAAATGAGATGCACAGTCTCTGCAGCCCAGAGATCTGATGCGTTCCTCTCTCCCAGCTCACCTCAGATGACAGAAATGCCACCACAGCATTCATAGATGTTTCTGGAACAAGCAGAGTGAGCATTTGGATTTAATGCAAACATGCTGCTTCAGGGAAGTTTAAAATAGAATGTCAGGAATTCTTCCCTCAGAATATAACAGTGGCATGATTTTTCAAAGAATATATTTGGAATTTGAGAGAAATGGGCACGCTCTGTATGCCTTTGTGACCCTTCTCTGACCCCTTCTATGAAATTGCATTGTTCTTTCATGCTCATTGGATATTCTCCTCAGCCCTTATCTTTTAACTGCTGTCTGCATAGATGTTTCCTCAAATGTGCAGAGCCTCTGGCTGTAATATATTTAAATGGTATGAAGTAGCTCATTTTGCCAAGGATATGCCCCGGATCCCTGTTCCCATAAACAACCACTTAGAATACAAATTGTAGAAATCTGGGCAAATACCTCCGAAAACATAATTTATTTTCCTACTTATGAAGTGATTCATTTTCTCACTGAGGGGTGGAGAGCTGTGAGCTAACTCGATTGTAAAGCCAAAATCTAAATAATGTGGTTCACCAGGGATGGCCTGAAAAATAATTGCTATCAAGCTGAATGTGTGAATGGGAGACGGGGAAATGAGCTAGTCACAGAAGATAGCCGTTTACCAGTAGTGACAGAAGACAAGATGTTTTCCCGTGGGAGTGTTTGCCACACTCTGAGACCTTGACTGCTGGAGGTCCGTAATTACAACAATTAAGATGGATATCCTTCATGTCTTCTTAATCAGAATGTAGGTGTCGGTTCATTATAGTCATAGCGATTTGGATTTAAATGTATTCGTAGACTTATTCAGGGTTAACTTAGGACCATAAAGACTGCAGACCTTAAAAGCTCATGTTGAGTTAAACTCCATTTAAAGAGGCGCACAACTAATAGAGTGGCACATTACAAGAGTATAGGGTCTTTGCACCTCATATTACTTTGTTTGATTCTTGTTTTTAAATTGTGAAAAGGCCATGCAGCTTTTTTGTTGCAGCAATACGCTTTGAAAAGAATTCCTAAAGATGTGGTCTTATTTGTTTTCTTTGTTGAATTCAGGGTAACACTTTATAGATTGAGACGAGCAGGTGTTTGCTCTCAATTTTGCCGTAACATCCTTTCTCACCCTCACTTTGTCTTATCGAGCTAATTGTTTGAACAATGACTTGCGATGAGCAGTGACTTCAGTGAGGAGAAGGGTGAGCAGAAGGTAATGACTGGAGCTTTTTAAGGCTCACCAAGTCAATGGAGACAACAACATCAATAAAGAGTAAACATTCCTCCATCTCTCCACACACTGTTTAATGGAAACCCGGACTCTTGGCGGAGATAGATTAGGGGTTGTTCACAGCAGCGAGTAAGAAAATGTGTATTTTCAGAAGGCAATGCTATTGGTGTGGAGAGGAGAGTCAGGGACTGTACAGCATTAAAGTGTGTGTGATTAAGGAGTACATTTGATGGAAAACCAGGCCCTATTGACATGCTTTTGTCTCCTCTTCCTGTTAGTCCCACTGGACTGAACTAGGCGAGTGGATTTAGAAAAGTTAAGGTGATTGATTACTTTGCAGCAGTTTCTGTGTCTGCTGTGTCCTGCCATTGATTTCACCATCCGACTTCAGAGATGGAAGCCTTACATTTATATTACTGCTAATCATTATTCTCCTGGCACTTCACCAAAAGCACAAAGTGATTAAGATGATGGTACACAATTTCTGCCAGCAGATAGGTTATAATTTTTCCCTCTCATCTTTCTGTTAATGCACTAACCTCCTTATTTAATCCTCATACTTTGTTCCATAAGTGCATGTTAGAATCATGGCATATTTATCCAGCGACACGCCACAGCTCCGCAGATGCATCCTGGCATGCAAACTGTATGCGTTAGCAGCTGTGCGTGGTTTTGCTTAAACTCTGCTAAAGCAGTTGTGTGATGTTGAGATTTAAAACTTACAGATGTGCTGTCAAGATTGCTGGTCTTCTCATCAGCAACATGGATCTTCTGACACTTCATAGGTTCACTTTACATACCCGTCATCTCTCAACGTTGCTTCCCTGTATCTGCCAAAAGCACTGTCACAGATTTGTGCTCTTGCAGAGGAAAACAGTTTCTCCTCCACCACCTTTTAGACGTTAAGCGATATTGAATGAAGACGCTGCACTGTTTGCAGACAAGCGGTACAGCAAGCAGTGAAATTCTGTGTGTTAATGCAGAGGTGGGCAGAGTTTGGTGGAGGGGGGCGCTAAATGCAGGACAGTCTCGCCCACAAACTCTCGTCAGAGTCTTTGTTCTGTTGCTCCACACTGAATAGGCTGAGCTGAATGCTGGATGAGCTTCCTCCTGCAGTGCTATCTCATCCTGGCTCTAAAGAATGACTGAGGAGATGGTGTCCTAGAGATGCTACTGCATAATTTTGCTCTTGTTGCCGGCCTTCTCACAGATGTCTTTGTTCTGTTGCCTTTGTTCTTTTGAGAAGTGAAACTTGAGACAGAAGTGTGATGTTCCGATTAGCATTTGTATGCAAACAGCCAACTCGCGGAGACTGCAAACAATAACTGTACAAGACACAATCTTTAGACACTACAAAGCAATGTACAAACAAGTTGTTTTTCCTCTTTTATCTGTGCAGCTGTGACTTTTTTTTTTTAAAGGCCAAACCTGAAGAGCGGTATTTGCAATGTGGTATTTGCCAAGAGATTACATGATTGTATTTATCCTGTACTGTATATAAATTCTAGGACTGTGAAAAAATAAAACAAGTAATAGTTTCTAGGTTATATTTTAGGGTCCTTACATTTAAAAATTCGTGCTTATGTTAATAAATTGGTCCTGCTATTAAAGCATTTGCATTTTTCTTGTAACATTTACAAAGCATGATGAAAGATGTATGTATAATGTTTTCATATTTCCTATGCATTATATAATATGTTTTATAAATATGTTTTCATTAGCTTTAAACTTGGACTGACTGTATATATTATACATGTACAAAAAAAATGTGTTTTTAAGGTAACTGTTTTTTATATGTACAGTTTTAGGCTGAGAAATATGTGGAAAAGTAAATAATTGTGCAATTTTTTTTTGTACAACAGCAAACTAGAGACGCAGTGGGGAAACATGCTCAGTCCTGCAAGGGCTTTGCTTTAATTGCATCATGTAAGGAGCAGTGGTGTGATGGCTGAGCTGTGTACCACTGTATGTGGGCCCTGCGTGCCTGGGGCCTCCTGTACTTTTGTGTGTGTACTCCCACACACACAGACAAACATTGTGTGGGAAGGCTTGGATTCTGCTCAAAGAGAAAACGCATAGTATAGAGTGTAAGGAACAAGTTTCTTCCGTGTTTGTTCATTGTGGATTATGACGGCAGTTTTGTGAGTGAAGTGTGTGTGTGGCCTGCATAATGTTTCTATGCTGTTGATTAAGAGTCTAGTGTGTAGGGTAATGCATGTATGTTTGTGGGTGGCATATGAATTGGTAGGGGATGCAGTGAGATTATGTTTGAGCGTCATGTGTATGGTTCTGTACTGCTTTAACACATCTGGCTGTCTTTCACTTTGGCTGGATCTCAGTGGGGAGATCCTCCGTCTCCTGTGTCTGAGCCATCATAAGGCGATGTGTTAGTTACATGACCTTGCTTGTTTACTCTGGCAGCCCGAGAGAGGGAGAGGCGCATGTGGGTTGCTGTGGCATGGGATTCTCACAGCATTGGAGTAAAACATGCCTCATTTCCAACACACACAAACTCACAGTCACACCTGGAAGTCACATGCTCCAGCCAGGGAGGATTATGGCAAAAACTGAGTCAGCTCTGGCCATTATGTGCTGTTCTCACAGGTGCTTATTTTCTTCCTTTTTTTAGAATAGTAACACACTTATGTTAGTGGAGACGAAAATATTTGCACTTAAATTGCACTTAAATTGCACTTTACTTCATTATCAGAAAGTGAATGTAATATTCCCTGGAGTTACACTGACATTAAATTAGACTAACTTTTTTTAATGTATTGGTCACCATTTAAATTGGAGTCACTGACCATTTAAATTGGATGAAAAAAACAGAAGGAAACATTTCTCTTCTCAGTAAACATACTTTAAGATCTGTTTTTGTGCTTCAACACTCATTTTTCGGAATTAAATCCATTTCTTTATTTCACTCTATTAAGGAAAGTTATTTTAAGGCAAGTGCAATATTAAGGCAAGTTATTTTCAAATCTTCCTGCTTAATAAAGTGATCTCAGTGTTGTATTATTGTCTGTGAGGAAGTTTGAATGCAGGACTTTGTATCTTCAGACATGTATCTTCTCTTTCGTGGGCTGTGGAATGCAGATGTCTGAGGCTTTTGTAGATAAAGTACACTTTAAGATTCTGAATTACCATAACCTTAGCCATAACATCCTTCAAACAGCCCTGCCAACCTATTGATTCTGTGCTGGTTTCAAGAACGTCTGTAATCGATGGCGGGGACAGATTGATTTTTTTTTTTTTAAGTAGCAGATTTTGTATGTGCTGGATTTTAATGGTTGTGTTTGATGGATGTTAAAGATATAGCGGTCAAAACACCAGAAGCGTCCAGAGCATCTTTAAGCATTTTTGCTTCCTTTAAACATAAACGTGCATCAGTAGAACACTTTTAGAACATGTGACTTGTGTCTTGTGCATTGCCAAATTGTCATTTGTAGTTTTTTAACTTTTACTCTTTAAAAAAAATTTTTTTAATTTCTTTTTTTCAGGTGACTTAGGTAATTTCCTCTTGTGCTTTGCCAGAACATTATCTTGTTTCGCAGCTGATAATCCTTAAACAATTTTCTCCTCTTTAGCTACTTCCTTTTCCTTAAGTTTAGTTTGATAAATTACAGTTGTCTTTTTTGTGGCGTTTGTTTGCTGTGATAGACAAACATAAAATGCCTAGGCAAAAAAACAAAGAACTATTTCTTCACACCATGTTTCAGTCACTTAAATACCCATCATTTCAGCCTGACAACTTAATGTTTTGTTTCCCTGTTTATGGGGCGTCATGTGGGCACAATGTGTAAATGATTGTCACTGTTGTCTGAGCCATTAAGTTGCCCACAGTTTCCTGTTATTAGTGTTCCCCTAATTCCGTCAACTCTGCAGCCATCTCTAGCCTTCAATATTACCCGCCTTTGTTTATCACAGTCCTTTCCTGAATTTGAGCAAATTAAGATCCTGATTATTTTATTTGCCGGATGAGGACTCGTTAATGATCTTTCAACAAATTAAATAACCTTGGGCCATGCTAGGATTAATTAGATAATAAGAATCACATCTCTTTTTATCTTTATTTTTCCCTTTCACTAAATGCATTATGTCTTGATGGTGCTAAGCTCTAAATTGGTTTTCATTTTAATGGCTGATCCTAAAACTCTCAGTCTGAGAAACTCAACTTGTTCACAACTTTCAGAAGAACAATAAATGGTTTGGGGGTTTCTTAAGAGCGGTCTATTCTTTCATCTCGCTCACATCGCATCAGTCTTGTCGAAGACTGAAGCTGATATATTACACCTTTTATTTAAGGAGGCATTTGCCAATGGTTGGTGATGTTGAGAATGGATTACCAGTGTTTTACTGTGTTCCCCAGAGCTGTAAAGTTTGACGCCCACAACCCAAATTAAAGGTGAGTCAGGATGAGTACTGTTGATATTAAAAGTTGTGTGAGCCTTCTGTTACATGTGGGAATTTTGCCAAGATAGTTTTATTTGTAATAGCCAAAGAAAGGCAGGAAAAGATTCCCCCTTGGATATTTCTGGATTGAAGGATCCCCTTTGAAGCTACTGATGCCAATTATTTTGGTACTCAAACTGGGTTGCAGTTGTACTGAACGTCAAAAGAGCCATCAGACGTATACATCACTTCCAAAGCTGTTATATTATTTACTTTAGGTCACTATAGAACAAGGTCCCATGATGTGTTTGGTTATTGTTAAGTCATGACGTGCATTCTTACTCTATTTACAACACATCTGAGCTTCAGTCCACAGCAAATTAGCCTTCAGTAGAAGGTTATCTTTAACAGACTGATTTCAATGTGTTTCTGTGGCCTTCTTCTGCTGTCTTCTGTTGATGACATTCATTTCTTTTTGCAGCCAGTCAGTTCTTTTCTACCTGGTCTTTCAGGTACAGCTAGTATGAATTGGGCTTAAATAGGAGAACTGTGCCTGAGATAAACAGGAGGGTTTAAGAACTTGCTGTATGCGCCAATACAATTAATACGAGAGGAACTATAAATCCTATTAATCCTATTATTAGTGTCAGAGAATTAACAAGAAAAAAGAATGAGGAACGCTTGACCTGTATTTATTAGACTCCGTCAGAGGGAACTAAGGAGATTTGGGGAGCTTGTATCAATCACGGACAGTCTGCAGAGATAAACACATTACTTGTAAGTTACCAAAGGGCTGCAGAAAATTACAGCGGCTCCCATTGGTGCAAAGCCGTTCAACACATTGTTCAGAGATCCCCAGCCACACCGTTGCTGAAAGCTGATTAAGTGAGATTTCAATACTGGGACGTCTGCTTCAATAAATGAGCAAAGTTAGTTATTCTTTTATTCAGTAGCACCTTCAGTAAAATGCTACTTAATTTCTTAATTTGTCTGCATGTTGTGTTTTTGGATGTACCCACCTCCTCTTTCCCCTTCCCATTTCTGCTGTTCTTTCCTTTTTCCCTCTACATGACTATTCTTTTTTTCTCTCTCCCTCTACTTCTCTCCCACATCTTTTCCTACATGTTCTCCTGATTTTTTTTTTTTGTTGCTTTGGCATTGAAAGCCTGTTAAATCAATATTTATTTTCCATTGTGTTGCAGAATGAGACCTTAGGGATGTGTGTGGATGCAGGAAATGATGGGGACCTTGTGGCAGCAGACAATTTCTAAATCACGTTACATTGGCCCTGGCTTCGAGCGGCCAGCGTCCCCATAGTGTGTTCTCTCATTACATACTGTCACTTGCCCATTGATCAGGGTAGACCTCTAAGTCTCCAACCGTTGACCTCTGAACAACGTTAAGCTAGCATCTGTTATTGCTACAATCAGACTGGAGTTTTAGCTGACACTGTTGAAAAGAGGAAGGGTGCAATTGGTATAATTTTTTTTTTTACTTTAAGTGTTTTGACTTGCTGAATTTACAATTTTGAGCTTTATACTTTTTTAGGAAACATGGTTAGGTAGTTTCTTGGAACTTCTGTGCATTATTATATCAGCTTATTTAAAAAAGCTCTGGTTTAGCCTTTGTCTACAATGCATTTTTGATAGCTCAATTGGCATACCTAATCAGAGCAATAGGCTGTTCTCGTCTTGTGTTGTGCTTTAAAATGCTTTTGAAATGAAACTCCTTCAGGCAGTGACACTAATCGTGCTCTGTGACGTCAGCTAAATCCCACATTAGCTCTTCAGTAAAAATACTGCTAGATAAAGAAGTAAATTGGTTGAGTTTGTGTTAAAAATGACTGGTGTTGAATGAGAATAGGAGACTTGCTAATCAGTTGGGGAGAAATGTCCGGAAAGTTGCCGCTAGAGTTGTGAGGAAGCCTCCCAGTCCTGATAATTAAGTGTTCAGTGAAACAGTGTGTACTCGCCTGATCCTCTGACAAGAGCAGGAAACAGTCCAGTAACTTGTGTTAATGACCTCTTTGCCGAAAGTGTTATTTATTAATTGCATTAGGTCGGAAATATCCCCCTTCACCAGTCTGCTTTGTGCACCTCTTGGCACTTGAGTAATATTAACTCACAGATACGATTTCTTGCAGCCACTTACTGTAACGGGAAGGGATTCAGTTTCATCCTGGATCGCCAGCCTGACAAAAGCATTTGCTCTTCTGTTTTCCCCATGCAAAACTATTCCGTCATTCCAGTACGTTGATTTGTATTTGTTATTTTTATTTCAAATTGAAATGGTGCAAATGGTGGTGAAAGGTACCTAATCAAATGTAAATTCAGAAGTAGCAATTTATCCCTGTATGTGGCTAATTTCCTGTTATTATTAAAAATATAGCTTTATGCATTTGTCTTTCTGTGGTAAATGTTCCACCAGGGGAAACTAAAATCATTACAAAAATTGCACCGTTACACTTGCTTGCCAGACCCAATTACAGGCATTTACATACACAATGAGTGTTTGGATAGCTTTGTTGCAGAGTTAGCTATGACCGGTGGCTACAGCTTGACATGTAATTCATTTGGGCTCTGAGGAGTCCTACAGGCGAAAGTTAATTTCCTAAAATTAAACTTTCCATATTAGCTAAAAGATTAATGCTAATCTGACCAGTAGGTCTCTGCAGCATCACAGCATTGTGATGTGCATGGCTGAGGAGTAGTCAGAGGTGAAGGGTATGCCAGGGTCAGGGGATTATTATTAATGTGTGAATTCTATCTAACAGACAAAGTTCCCATTGGGGGATGCAATGGCTGGAACAACTGTGTTTTTTCCTAATTAACACAATCTTACAGATAGATGTTTGTGTACAGCACTTTTTCCTGACTTTGCAGTGCCCAACATTCTTTGAACAGAAAATAAGTTTGACCTGTGATGGCTTTTTGAAATCATCGGGGTTGGGGCGAAGATTTTAACTATACCTGAAGCAAGTCGAAAAATTTAGTTTTTGGTGTATTTGGAAGACTGACTGGGTTGGAGGAGTTTGTGTGTGTGTAAGTACGAGAAATGCGTTTGATTAGGCAGGTTTAGGATCAGGTCTACCAGAAACCACATGCATTTCCTAATATATCTATTTAATATATATTATTAAATCCTATGTTCCACCAGGACCATAGTATTTTTCCTGATACATAAATATTACACTGTGAACACTGACAAATATAGATTTAGATTCATCTTGATTTTTTTGTCTTGAAATTTATTGTTGACGGTGTTGTACTTTAATGGCTGTGATGTCAGTGTTTTAAAGAGGTTGCTTTAGAGAATCAGCATCTTTCACTGTTAGGCTGTGAACATACTTAAACGCTCCCTGAAAAGCTGCATATGCTTTAAGGGACTGCAGGTAAAAACGAACTAGTAGACTTGTGAACTTGTTAAATGCCCTGTCAATTCCTACTAATGAGTAGTTAGAATAATATTCTTTTCTGTTATGTGTATTTACTGTAATAGGAATCCTGTTGCCTTTTGGCTACTCTTATCATAGCTCGCGCCATTTTCTGTGTAGATATATATGTGTCAGTGCAGCTTGTCAGCCACATCTCATACCAGTAGAATGGATGGACTTTGTCTTTTCCTTTTTGTTTAGAAGGAGATGCCCAATGCTGAGCCCACTGGAGATTTGGTGAGTGTTGATGTTCTCAAAGACAGTCAGTCTGAACCGCAGCATTAGGCTTCAGGCAGCATTAACAAGCAGAAGGCAGTGGAGCTGAAAGCTAAGGGCTCGGCCCTGCACTGCCCCTCTTCCGGTCACCCCACACAGCAGGGTGGACAGCAGCCATCACCAATCCACCACAATCTGACGGGTTCTCCTCAACTCTGGGCTGTTGTGGTTGTTAACAGCTTCTACAACTTTCCTCTCTTATTGACAGCCGTGTTTGTGCTGTCCTGCAGAGGTTTGAAAAATTTATCATACTTTTGCACAGATTTCACGCTTTGGGAATGTTGAAAGGCCCTGAAATAGCGCAGTCCCTTAACTTTAATAAGAAAACAGCCAGTGGAGCACAGAAAGAAGACAAAAGCTGGAATACAGACAGGGCATTTGTTAAGAGGTGCAACATAAGTGGTCGTCAGCAGACAGAGAGGAAGAATTCGCAGAAAGGACTGTGACTAAAAAGCAGCGCTTATAAGGCGCTCGTCCGCCACAGTCGGTATTGCTGTGTGAAAGCGTGATTGCGGGAAGTGTGGCATTCGTTATCATGCTTGTCTCCTGACATCCACATCCGTGTGATCTGCTGTTTGTGTGCGTGGATGTCAGGAGGGGGCAGGCAGGTGTGATGGAGCAGCGTCAAAACAGAATCAACAACTTCTGCCGACAAGAAAGAAATGATTTCCCCCCTGTATATGCCTCACATCCAAAAACAAATAAATTTGCTCCCTTGTGCCTCATAGGGATTGTTTGATATGCACAATATGTAATAGAGGAAGTGACAAAAGGGAAAAAAAAACTACTGATTTGAGAAGTATTTTCTTCTGTTGTCGTTTATAGATGTTTTCTCTTTGAGATGTGAGAATGAATGTCAGTGTTGCGTATGACATTGTGAATTGAGTCTTTTGTTTTCCTCATTGCGCCCTCCTTCTAGTCATAAAACAATTTGCGTAATTGTTTTAAATGTGGCCTCCACCAATCAACAATTTTGTTTTCTTTTGTTTATTGTAAACAACAAGGAACCTTTTCTTGCTCTTTATTTTGTCTCTCTTTCCCTTTCTGTTTTTCTCTGACTCGGATGCAATATCATAAACTGCACTCAAATGTAAATAATAAGCATGCATATTGAGATATCATTCAGTTAGAAAGCAGATGCACGCTGGGAAAAACAAGAACAAAGAGACAGGAAGAGATGGATGCCGGTTTAGGTTAGCTGCAGATTTATTCACATTCAGAGGGCCATTACAGTTGACCTTGCACTGCCGGGGAAAGCTTGTGTAAACCAAGACCTAATAAATCAACTTTAACAAGCACACTGCTGGCCAGCATAGCAGCCATGCACCAGCACCCCGGCCCCCTGCATTAATCCCATTTTTTCCCCCTGAGGACACCTGTAGATTCCATTTTGCTGATTGCATTCTGTCAGACAGCAACTACGTTTAATTGCTTGGCAGAAATCTTCTCACTGTCACTTCACACACATTCACACAAATGTTTTTCTGTTGAGATAATGATGTTTTCCATGTCTTAAACTCAGCACTAAATCTGCTTTTACAGAAACCTTTTTTATATATTTTTTTTATTGTTTAGACATTATATAGTACTATATACTAACTACACAGTACAGTAACTATATACTATATACTATTGGTAGTTCTATATAGTATTGGTAGTTTATGATTTTACTGTACTTTTAGTCCCTGTAATTTAGGCAAAAATTGACACAAATGTTTCTTTGCTTTGTGGAGACTTCAGTGGATGTAATGGATTTCATACTGTACAAAATGTATATTCTATCCCTTTTTTTCCCATTTCAGAAATGCATAGCTTAGGCTGTTTGCTAATTAATTTCCCTCAGGGGACCACTGGCTGGTTCCTACAATGGAGGTATGTGCAACTTTTAACATCCTTGTGGGAAAATAAGAACACACACATAGCCAATGTGAATGACAGCAGGTTTTGCCATAGAATGACAGCAGGTTTAACGTTTAAATCATTTGGGTGATTTATGACTTTTTTTATTGTAACATTTTTCACTTTTTTTGTGGCTATTTTAGATTTACCTCAAAGCTTATTTCATTTCATATGCACACTTTCTATGTTAATTATAATTACTGCAGAACACCATTCCTGCCCCAATATAAACTTTGCAATGTTTTGATTGTTGCCTGCTCTTTATGAATAATTACTTTGGTCAAACATAGCTAACTTCTAGGGACAATTTTGTTAACTCACCCACACACACTTAGTCACACTCTTCACTTGCAGTATTGTTCCGTCAGGGCATATTTTGATGGAGAAGATGCTGAGTGAAAGGACTCATTTATTTTAAATTATTCCAGAATCTTCATTGCGTTCAGGTGTTCGGGTGATATTTGAAGGAGAAGGAAGTATATGTGATGTGATAGTTTTAGCCATAAGCCCATCATTTTCTTTTAGTTCTGCATATAGACCATCTGTAATTCAGGCTTTAAGCCTCAGTCGTGTCTTGAGAAAGTGCGTTTTACTGCAAATTAATGTAGCCATTTACAGATTCTCATTCTTGTTGTCTGGCCTGAAATGTTGTGTTGGTAATGCTTTATTTAGTATGCGATTTTGAATAATGGTTTAGCACAAGACATTTCCAGTGTTCATGTAGCTCCGCTGGTAGAGCATGAGAGTGCAGTCAGAACACAAAGGTCATGAGTTCAATAATCAGAGAACGCATGGACTGAAAAATGCATACAAAATTGCACTGCATGTCACTTCGGATAAAAGCCTTTAGCAAATACGTAAATGTAAAGCATTTTGGATTCTTGTGAAAAGTAGGAGGGCTAAAATTATTTTCTTTCCCTGTATGCTGCAGCGATTTGTGTGGCTGAAATACACAGAGTGGTAATTGTGGGTGAAGGTGTTTTAGAGGCAGGTATGCAGGCCTGACACTGACATCCAGTCACTCATACACAAGAGACTGCTGTTGACAGGTGGTCTGTGGAGAATAGGGAGACGTTGCACACACACACACACACACACACACACGCGTTCTCCCTTATCCCATCACCCGTCCCACTATAATCATTGCACCCCAGTGCTGTGACCAGTTTGGAGGACAGGGGTTTGGTGAAGGAGTATGTGTCATGGGAGAGGAGCACAGAGTACAGAAGGTGAAGTTAGTGGAATGTCACATTGGCGGGTTTGAAACGCACACAGGGAGGATGGTGAACATCAGTGTGTACAGCGTGCTGGTGACGGGAAACGGAGCTGACGTGCTGTCACAGAGTGATGAAAAGCACTGTGAGGTGATGTGGCGGCATTTCTACCAGTGTCCGTGCAGGGGAGGTGGGGAGGAGTGGAGGCAGGAGAACGAGGGGAGTGGATGAAGGCAGGTGAGTTTTGTACAGTAGACAGATGTTGCTTGGAGGCTCGCGTCCCACATGCCCAGCTTGTGTTACGCCACCCTTCCATCAACAACAACCAGCCTGCTGCTTCGTGCAGTTTCACTCCCTAGAGAGAGTGAGAGAGAACATAAAAGATTTCTGTGAGAAAGTGATGCAGAAAGACAGAGATTGAGCAAAAGCTCAGAAAAGGAGTTTTTTTCTTGCTGATGGTTGCATGGTGAGAGCAGACAGAAGAAAGTCAGAATGGGTTTAAGCCCCCAGCTCCTTTTAACTTATCTGGATTTTCTACAGTTTGTACTTTCTGGTTGTTTGTAATAAAGCTTTCCTGATGCACTGTGTTCCCTGTGGACACAAGGAATCAGTACCGGTCACTTGATTCACATTTCTTTCCATCAGTTTATTTTTCTCCTAAATTATTGAACAAAGAACTCTAAAGCTGTCTGATGTCTGCCTGGTGTGCAGTTAGTATGTGTTTTGTTCAGTCAGAGGCAAAGTGCTTGCAAAAAGAATACATTTAGGCGGCAATGTTTGAGGTACATTTCATGTTGCAGGTATATAAATCTAAGTAGGACTGTTTTTATTTGTTACATACAAACTGCATTGATGTTTTTATGTCCAAACCTGTAATTGATAATTTCTGAGCATGATCCAAGCGCAGTCAGATTCATCTCTGCTCAAAGGGAGAATGGGGTCAGCACAAGGCAAGCGGTTGTGTGGAACAATGACGGCGTGGCTCCCGGGTAGGTCAGCTGACTGGCACGCCACCAGCTCTGAGGATTGAACCAATGACCTTCTGGGTAGTTCCCACTCCTCTGCCCACTTGGTTACTGCTGCCAGACATGAAGTAAATCAAGCACAAGAGACGCAGTGAACCGTGTCACACAAGGCATGGAAATGAGTATGAAGCTTGGTAATGGGCTTCCTGAACTATGTGAACTCCTTAACTGCAAAGTGTTGTTGACTCAGTGCTTAAGACATCTTGAGGACCGTACAGCTTGTTAAGTATGTGTCAGTTTATGCCCTTGTGGTTTTTTTTAGCACATTCTGCTATCAGCTTATTGTGTGATTTTTGTGTGAATATTGCAGTAAATACTGTTGTGCTGAAATGTAACATATCAGCATGCCAAGTGCCAAGGATTTTTATCTGACCACATGTTTTTGTAATCCACAGTGTGGTTCCCTTTGATTGCAGACATGCAGATTTCATATTAATCTAGTTACTGAGGTTTTGATAAAATAGTCTCATTGAAGTCCTGTTCTCCAGATGTTTGCAATATGCAGAATTAAGGTTATAAAAAGAATCTTTACAATTGCAATACTCCTTTTAAAAAAGTTAGCTAAACCGCATTGTGTTTTAACTCCATAGCTTTCTGAATGTCTAGTAAATTGGCTGCATTTTGCATGGTTAATTATGAGCACAAAAATATGGCCATTGTTCTGGATTTTAATCAAACAACATTTTTTTGTTTGTATTTTCTCATTATTCTCTCACATTAACTCTACTGTAGATTTAATACACTAGCTCAATTCAGATTTCTGTGTGCAGCTCTGTTTTGCATCAGCACACGTGTGTCTCTCTTAGAGCTTAATGAGGTTCAGCATTTGGAAAGCGTCTGGCTATACCTCTCAAATAACCAGCTGCAACCAGCATTCTCCTGTTGTCACGTCCACTGGTAATGAATACGTTTCACTGTCAAAGAAATAGTATTAATATGCCCAGATGGGTATTGGAAAACAGCAGAAGCTGGCATAAAATCATAGTGCTAGACTTAATGAGAGAAGTACTGCAGTGTTTTCTGAATTCTGTATTACACTCATGTGATTGGATAAGGTGAGGCCACTGGAAGTCTGGAAGTCAGACTTAATAATTCAGTGGTTGCATTACTGTGGAGATGATTGTGTGGGCAGAATAACATTTGTTTAGTGGGTGAAAGTGGGGTAGACGCGGTGGCACAGGAGGGTGTAATGTCTCCGAGACACCACACTGTATTTTGACAGGAAGGAAAGTACAGGAGCAAATTACAATGATTTAATGTACTCAATAATGCACCCCTGAAGACAAACAGTGCTGCAGATCCTTAAAAAATAATTCACCCCAAAATTTTAAAAGTATTTTATTTTCAAAATTGTTGCCAGTATTTTAGCACATTTTGTCATTAGTTATGCTCATATTGTTCCAAACCCATATTTTCTTTTTCACAAAACCTAAAAAGACATTTAGCAGAGGCTTGGTGCTTCTTTTTCATAATATAATGTAAGTACATGGTGACTAGGAACGGCCAGGCACCAAATAAGAGTGCCATTATAAAAGCACATAAGAACCGTGTGCTATTTTCCAAGTTTTCTAAAGCTATATAATAGCTTTGTGGGAGGATCATGCCCATATCTAAGTCATTATTAACTCAAGGATAGCTTCTAAAAATTGAGTCCCTGGGATGCTGAGTGACACCATGAACCCCCATGGCAACAGCACACAGACCCCCATATGGCGATGACCCCATTCACCCTTCCTCATTTAGATTTTTAGTGCTTGTAGCGGGCTGATGATTTTACCCATATATTCAGATCGGCACTCCCCCTGTGTTAGCACTAAAGAAGCACATTCATCACCATGACTTTTGTCTGTGAAAGCAAACAAGCCAACTTTATTATTGCATTCTATGTCTGTTTTGTGCACATGAGCCTATAAGGAGCATGCATGTGTCTTGGTGGTCTTGAGCGTGAGTGGAATGGACATGGGTGGATTCTGCAGTGTATGCGTTCTGTCCAGTCAGATCCCAGGGGTTGCTGTTCATGCATGAGAAAGCATGCCAGAGTTTGCATGCATGTTTGTGAGTGCATTGAAGGTTCACATCTGTTAGTGTGGCACACATTGCTTTCCCTCAGACAGCACTGCTGAGAGACTTTGGCACCGAGTCGTGATGGAACAAGCTCATTATAGCAAACCCTCCCTCTCCCACTAACACGCAAGAAGTGGGACATGTGTGTGTCTTGGAGGCTCGGCTGTCGTGTGTGTGTGTGTGTGTGTGTGTGTGTGTGTGCGTGTCAGAGACAGATTGCTTCTTCACCAGACCCTAATGCAGAATGGCACACAGTTAAGTTGGGCGTGCAATCGTGCATTTAAAAGGTGTGTTTTTCCCTCTGTCATGTCCTTTGAAGGTGCGTCTCTCCATCCCCGAGCTAAGAAAGAGAGGCAGGGAGGTGAGGGGAACTTTTTATCCAGTTCAATAGTAAGAGAATAAGGCATAAAATGACAGAGAGCTCGATAACAGCGAGAGAGCCGGCTCTGCCTTCGTCTGGAGTGAGTCTGTACACTGAAAAAAGTCAAACCAAAGCTAGTTTTTAGACGAGTGGCCGTTACTTGCACAGCCAGCGTGGACTTTGGAGGAAGATTTGGCTTTTACAGCTAAGGACTAGACAGTAATGTGAAGGTGATCTTTGTCATTACAGGGCAGGATGACCATTGATTTTTCTTAGGAAATCGAAAAGACTAATGTTATTCATTGAAATGATCTTTTTTTCATCTTTGCTGTACACCTCCATTGATTTGCCCGTTCTTGTATATGAAAGGCGGCTGTTCTGGTGCAAAAGAAATTTTAGCCCATTTTGAAGAATTACCCGTGATGCTTTTTGCAGAAAACAGAGGCTGGGCCTCTGTAGCCATGCATCCACCATTGATTGTGTTGCCACAGAGTTATTACACAGGACAGTCACAAATCGCTTTTTTCTTTACAAATGCTTGTAAACATTGTAAGTCAGCCTGGCTTCTAATTCATAGGCGCGCCTTTAGCGTAGATCGTGATTGGAACCCTAAAGAGAGAGGGCACTACAAAGCTGTAGCCCATAAAGTCTTTGCCTACGAAGCCTATTTGTGTCTTGTCTGTTTCGCTAGCTTTAAGAAATCGAAGCAGAAAACAAAATAATGAGGCTATGCTCCACAGATGATAATAAGAAAGCCAAAAAATAAGGAGAAAGCGAGAGAGGGAGAGAAAAAAGAGAAAGATGTTATTGCTCCAAAAGAAGAGAATAATCTGCCAAACAGGTTTAAAGGAGCTAATGAGAACATCTCATGCAAAACTAAAGAGATGTTTGCTACTCAGTGAAGTCTTTTCATTGCCATATTTCTGGAGCGCATTCTCTTAATAACACACGTGCTCAGGCAAAACATTTTGTGAGGCTGTAACCTAGAAATACAAATAGGCGAATTTGCCAAAGTAGCTCCATTAACACATTGCAGGTCACAGTCAGCTGCTTTCATTGTGTAGGTTCTTAAAAACATTCTCAAATGAGCTTGTGTTGCTTTCTTCCAAACTCTGGAATAAACACTTTTGAGCAGATTGAATATGTCGTATTTTCCTTTCTTAACATTTCCTATAATGGAAAACACTTTGAGGTACATAAATATTTATATATTGTGCTAAACATTCATTAGCCTTATTGTTTTATTGCTTCCTTGTTTGAAAGTGACAGCTGTTTTCCCCCAGTGCTATAAATACTCTGGAATGACATGAATTTGAACCCACCAATTAGAATTCTGCCTTGTTTTTTCAGCTTGCATGATATAAATTCTTAATTTGCATGATGTCAGAGCTGCTGGATGTCTGAAGGCTTGTGACTTTGCCCCCCAGTGTGACAGACAGCTCTGTCCAGCTTTGGTCTGGTTTTAATAAGGACAGCCCACCTGAGATTAGATGATGCAGGGGCCTTATGGGCCCCCCGTATCTAGCCTGTTTAAATGTTTCTCCCAGATGCAAATACAACACAGTGCCAGACCCAAATCTTTAGTCCCTGCATGCACCAAACTGCACCATGCTATCCCTCAACACCATCTTCCCTTAAAATAGCCAGTGCAACTCTCTCAAGTAACACTTATTAATGGAAATGGGGCTAGGCCGGGTGGTAATGGAGTTGGACTCTGGTTCCGAGGTTCCTCCACACTCTCTCTGTGGTGAAATTAAGAGAACTGTCACTTGTAATTGGGTTGCTCTGTGAGCTTCGGTGTAATCTTTTCTCAAGCTCTCAAGCCTTGCGATCTTGAGCCTAACTGGGCCAGGCTTTCCACAATAGTCCATCAGAATCTCTTTGGAGCATTCAGAATAAAGCAGAGCTTCAGAAGGGCAAGAGCAGTGCCTTGGGTGAAGATTGTTTCAGTTTTGTTCATGTCTTGGAGAAAAGCAAACCATCTTCCTTTCTTTTTTACTGCACTGAGCGTTCAACTGACATTATCAATGTTAAGCTGTGTTGTTCCTACAATGAAAAGTTTTGTTTGCTGCTGGCACTGGGTTTTGTGCTGGACGAGATAGCTTGAGATATCTGCAGATCACTCTGTTGGAAAGACAAGTTTTGACTCCCTATTTAGAAAAAGTGTGGACAGGCTCCAGAGATGAAGAAAAATATTCTGCTGTTTGTGTTTGAGGAAATATATTTTCTTGTTTTTTTTGTTTTGTTTTTCACTTTGTTTTAAGCCCTTGATATTCCCTCTTTCCTGATAATCTAATAATTAAATATAGATTTATTAAATAAATCTAAAAAAATTCTTAAGATTTTAAACTATATTTTTAACTATATTTATTAGATTAATTTAATACATCTATTATTTAGATTTAAAAAAAAAATTAAATAAATGTATTAAATTTGTAAACATCATTTGTACATCATTACCCCTTCTTTGTTGGGAGATAGATATATCTATAGATATATCTCTTCTTCCTCTCTGATATTTGAGAAAAATATCTGTTACATCCCCTACGCTTCTGACTTGTTGGACTTTGTATCCATGGTTGATAAAGTCTAGGACAATGACTCTTGCATGAACAAGCAGACAGACTCACTGTTCCTGTCGTAAGTTCTCCCTGTTTCATTCTCTTTTTAACACTCGCCAAACAAAGCGCTTCTTAACAGAGCATTAGGTCTGCCTTCTTGTCACCGTTCCTCTACCTTCTCATCCCTTTATCCAGATGCAGGTTCCTAACCACATGGGAGTGTGTTACAAAAGAGCTGGAGGCAGCAAGGCAGTGATCAGATCAGGGATGCTGTTTCGGAATTGCTTGGTTAGATGGATGCCATGCTGCATTTGAAACAGGAATGTCAGAATAGGTTTTCACCCATCTCTCCTTCCTGTCACTGCAGAGCAGATTAAGAAAAGATGGGCTCCTGCTTGAATGAGCCACACACTCAGCCATAATGCGTTACACGCAACAGTCTCAACTCAATTCCCCACTTTGCTAGTGCCGTGACATCCTCTCTGTAAGGGATTTCTCAACTGGGGGATTGAGTTGTAATTTCTTTAGCTAAATCACAAGTGCTGACCTTATACTGCACTATATATTGTCCTTTATGAGGTACAGGTTAAAGGTTATTACTTTAAAACTGCTTATAGGCTCAACAGTTTTTGTGTATCAGATTTGAATGGCTCTGGTGGGTAAAATCTGTCATTTAAATAGTCATTTTTGAGGGAAAAATGAATTGTCTTTATATTGTAGTTATAGCTTCTGTGAATTAACGTCAGCACCCGTGAACACTGAACAGCTTAATAAGGGCCTTGTGAATGTATAAAGTCCCAGTGGTATTTTTGTAAGGTACTGTTGTCTGCTTCAGCAACACCTCTGATGATTATTGATATGTCTTGTTCATTGATTCATCTTCTCCCTGGACAATTATGGCTTCAGTTTTCTCTACCTATTTAAAGGGAGACATGCTGAAACCCAAGCCCGATTTGTCACAGCTGGTTTCTCTATTCTGGTTACACATGAATTCATTTATACAGGAAATAATTCCCATTTATCCATTTTTAATATTTTTCCTTATATATTGAACCGTGTGGATTTTCGCTCTCTGGCTCACGTTGCGTTTGAAGGCTTCTGAAGCGTTTCAAGATGTTGAGCATTAGAAGTGTGCGGGATCGATGCTCGTTCTTAAAGGGCCGGATATTCCAGTCTGACATTACGGCTGTGCATTAGAAGATTAAAAGTAATGTCTGAACATCTCTGCCACTGCTTAATTGATTCTCAGGCTTCTTCTAGATGAGGTGTCACCATTGATCCGCCCTGCCAATTTCTTGATTGCGAATCCTGATGTCAAAGAATCCGGCCTAATGCCATAATCATACACTTGTGATGACGAGGGAGTTGTTTCTAATCAAACACCACAGGCCACGTCAGTAGTCATTTTGAGGGAAGCAATCAGTCAGTTAAAAGCAATACTTTTAGTGTGTCCTTTTTGTCTTTGAAACATAACTTCAAATGATAGAGATCATGAAATCTTGGCTTGGTCCTGTTTCTTTTTGACTGATTTGCTAATTGTTGTTTACAGGCAAGATTAGTTCGCTTGCGTCCCTTGAGAATTTGCCCATATAAAAAAAATTAGCTTATCTTGGCTGACTTATATGCCTGAGGAGTAATTATTGTAGAATGAAAGCACACGTTTCTATAAGTCTTCACTTTTTCTTTATTGATCCTTATTCAAAGGAGCAAGATGGGTATTGTATAGTATTACACCACATTGCGATGGTCAGGTCGTCTTTAATGGCTACACAGCTATAGCCCAAGCTAAGGTCAGCCTTACGTGAACATGTTGTTTCTGTTTGTTTCTACAGATACAGAGGAGTGGGTTAAGTTGGTGCAGTAGTTTTAATAAAGAGAATACACTCTTTAGTTGTTGAGTGAGACCATAACAGATGCTTCACATCCATATTAATGGCACATCGGAAAGCTGGTGTTAAGAGGGCGGTGTCTGACTTTAATGTCAAATAAACAAAAAAAAAATAGATAAACAAGGTAAACTAGCGCAAAGGTGGGTGAATTTTTAAGCAAAATCATGTGGAAAGACGCCTTCATTAATTTGTTTTACAAGTCCTGTTCTCACCAGCAGTTGATGTTCTCAGTGAGTTTGTACTGAGTTGGCAAATTAGGATTCAGTGGCAAGCTTTCCCAGCCAATATAAGCCTGTCAATCATATTTGTAATGCAATCGAGAGGGTGTTGATGTTCCTCGCCTCTCCCCTCTCGCCAGCCTGTCGACAACAGTAAATAATGCTGATAGTTTAGGGGAACACAACATGAGAGTTATCCCAGCATGCCACAGCACACCACTGAGGGGCCAAGGAAATGGTTTTGATTATGTTTTGCATATTAACTGACAGCATGGAAAATGTCTAACTTGGCTGTCATTTAGGCTTATGAAATGGATATGGTCCTCCAAAATGAAATAAATATCCTTGGTGCTGAAGCACAATTTTTTTCTATTTAGCAAAAGACAAACTCATTTTTTTGTGTCAATGCTTAGCGTTCATCATGTTTGGTTATGAGGTTACGAGGTGACAAACACCTGCAGGCAACAAAACATTTTTTATCAATTTTTGTGTTTTAGTTATTATGAGACAGGGAATTTAAAAAATAATGAAAACAACATATCACTCTGCATGAAGTTCACTCTTATGAAGTTGTGTCATTCTTTCTTTTTGTTGATGTTCTATAGTAATTTCATTTCAATAATCTGAAATTATTAATGTAGAAGTACCATAGAAGTTGTTTAGACGAATGGCCTTTGTTAACAGCAATAAAAGCTTTTTAACAATGTAACTTTTACAGGTTGCTTCTTGTATTTTAATTTTCAATTCACATATCATGTAGTCGTTTTATCATTAATGCTTTTGTAAGCATTGTGTTAACCAGTCAGAACAGACATGTGAAGAATCATTGTTTTTGTGTCAATGTCTCCTTTCTTGGAAATGGTTTGTTTGTTAACTGGAAACTGTAAAAGTGGTCTGCTGTCTGGTTGCGTTTTATTTGACTGCATGGCTCGTTCTCAGCAGTGGTCCTTATTGATTGCAACTCAGTCTTGTTGATCCTCTGATGATGTCACCAAACCGAACACACTCCTGGTTTGATGTTGGCTGTGGCAACAGTCATTTGGGGAGAGTCATCCATGCAACCGCACTGACATTTTCAGCCTGTTTCTCTGACCTTTCTGTAGTGTTGGGATAGGGATGGGCGATATGACCAAAAAAATTATCACAATATAATAGTTCATATTGATCGGTACCGATAATTATTGACATTTTTAATTTTTTTTTTTAAATAAAAAAATTACAAGTAGAAAAGTTTACATTTAACCAGTTTTTTTTATTTATCCACATTATTAAGGCAAATTATATTAGTTTTAGCAGTCAAAAACCTGTAAACAAGTTTCTTTAAACAGTAAGTGTTAAAAACACAATAGCGCATATGTATTAAGTGACGTGGCTCTCACTATATTCGCCCGCTGTCAGTGGTGATGCAGACTTGGTTGTTTTCATTCAGACGCATGAGACCAGAGCATCAGTCAGGTTTGCGCAATAAATTACCCTGTGTGGTCTTCGGTAAAATATGCGTTACCAAGCATTTACTCTTCAGATTTCAATCGCTGTCTATGAAATGCGCACTTAAGCTAATATACGAATCACACATGCGACTCGTCCACATAACTGCGGTTTTTACAAGCTTACACGCAACATTGTTCTGATGTTGGTCGGAGGAAAAGAA
>JBAJNP010004982.1:0-30861 GCA_036877545.1 Yasuhikotakia modesta | reverse complement strand
CAGCTGTTGTTTGTTGGGCTGGTTGTTTGCACTGGAGGTTTTTGAGTAACGCTACAGTAATGTTACATCTATACAACCTATACAACTAACAGCCTGTTTCAACACACAGTTTATTTAAAAAACGACTTCCTGTGACGATGGATACGCACAACACACAATGCAGTCAGGAGAAAAGTGTGTGAGATGGATACACACAGACGTGAGGTGCAGGTGTAAACCACCCCTTTATCAGAGGAGATAAATGTGATCCATCTTAAGATAATAACACTAAACACACCAGACTTCATTCATCACAGTTCATCACAGTTCATGTAATCACAGACTAAAGCAATTACAATAATGAAGTGCTACAGTATTAAAGCTACATACTGTAGACATTTATGTTATCTAGTTATACACCAGACAGCATCACACACACATCCATACCATCATTAAACACTTTATCTTTAAAATAATAGACATTTCTTCTGTCTAAAGGTGACAGAGAGATGAGACAAGAGCTGTCACTGACCATGGGAGTTACTACATAAATATAAACAAAGCAGTAAGGAAATAAACAGCATCCCTGCGCAAAAACACACAGATTTAAAGTGCAGAAGCTATAATCTTGACTTGCTAAACCATCAACACAACCTGAACACACTCGTGTTGAGCATCACCGACTGAATTAACGCCACAACACTCACTGTATGTTGGAGCTGTTCCAGTACACGGCGTGCCGGTTGTTCGCGTGGACCGGGCGCGAGTTGATCCAGGCGAGCGCGAGGACGCACACGCACAGCGCCGCGCGAGCCATCGTGAGTCCCGGCAGCCCTCGCCCGCGTCGCCCGCTGGGTCGCCCGCTGGGTCTCTTCTGCTCTCAGTCCAGCGCTAAACTAACGTTAATATAACATTCCCGGGAGCCGTCGGCGGGCGGACGGACGGCGCTCGTGCCTCGACGCCGTGCCGCAGTGAGGCGAGTTTGACAGTCAGAGGTTCCCGGCACAACTCCTCCTCCGCGGCACAGAAACGCTCACCCGAGGCATCAGGACCAGGTCTGTCCCAATTTAACACGCATTTCCAGAATATCCCCTCACGGGCCGGGAAAAGTCCTCACACGGACAGAATCGGTCGCGCGGGTCGCAGGTGTTCGCTAGCGTAACTAGCGCTCCGTCGACTGACGAGAAAACTGCACGACTCTGTAAATGTACACGAAGCTGCAAACAACTGGTTTGTCCGCAGTGCTGAACTGGTTAGTGGTTGTCCAGCTGGTTTGTGTGAGTTAACTAAGACTGACACCGTTTGTTAGCAGTGATACCAGCCGTACGCGTCTCTCGGTTACGCGCTCGCCGCTAACAGGTGACCGCCCGCCTCTCACCCGCTAGTCACGTTAACCCACATTAACCCTCCATTACTGCAGATTAACCACATTAACTATGTGTTTTACTGCAGAAACACAGTTGTTTTGTCTTTAGACTGGTGTAAACATGGTGTAATGTGGTGAACATCAATGGGCTTGTAGGACATGCCATACTTTTACTATAGTAACACTGTGGTGTGTAAGGGTAAACTTACAAACTTAGTTTGGTAAACGTAGATAATTATTCATTATATGGTTTTGTGAAGCTAAACGAATGGAAAGCTGTATTTTTAATGTCATGGATAGATCTAGAATGGATCAGAACTAAATGGGTGAGTTTTACCCGTTTACCTGGAATATGTTTTGGATCAGATTTGGATCAGACAGGAAGTGGTTGTCAATCAATCTCTTCCCTCTGTAGGGTCCTGACATCTCTTTGTACGTTTGTAAACAAACCAGTGATGTGTGTCTAATTGGTCTATGGTTGGGTTGCCTGTACAGGAGCCAATTGTTATTCCCAGCTTCACTCTCTCCGTCTTTCATTTTCTTCTTCTGTTGTTTTTGTCAGGGATGCTGTCTCTCTCGTGTCCCCTCCAGGCATGTTGCTTTGGTGACAGAGAGAGATGGAGAACTATTCTTTATCCCACTGTATCTACTTATCTGTGCATACGATGTGAAGTTAGTGTTTTTCTCATTCTCTCTCCTCCATTCCTTTCTCATTCAGTATGTTTCGCTTGTGGTACATCAGATCTTTGTATTACTAAATTCTCACATATATCATCTTGTTTCAAATCAAAGTTTCTTTGACACGCTGCAGTATTGTACAGTAGGAAAAAACAATATTTTACCTGTGTGAATATTTTCATGCCAAGAATCAATCTTTTTAGTTGCGTTCATGAATAATTTTGGTAAAAATTACAGATTCAAAATGATCTAGTGTTCATAGCAAGTCTGTGAGAAACATACTGTAAACACACGCTCAGTTACTTCTATTCCACTGAAATATATTTGTATAAACACAAATAACTGTAATATTATTTAACTGTGACTGATTCTCACCTCTGCTGCATATCGGACACTCTGGTTCTATGTTGGGCTTGTGTACTGCGCTCCTCTGTGTCTTGTGTGCATGTTTACATTGTAGTCAGAGACGCATGGCTCAGTTTTAAGTGATGGACGCGGTGCTGCTGTGCACATTGTGGCTGAGGTGTTGCTAGGTAGCGGGAGACATTAGTAAAACTAGCCTGTTTCTGTTTGCTCTCGTGTTGGTTGTGATTAATTCATGAGTCTTGCTATGGGCACATTGATTATCCGGATAATCCATTCTCATCAGTCAGACTCGCTGCAGTCGTGTTTCCCTGTTTGGTGTTTAATTGCTTTTCCCAAGGGTTTTATTCACGGGGGACACGAGATCACAGGAAGACGAGTGCATTCTGCTCTCTGTTTTTCACCTCCTCTGTTTGCATCCCTTATTCATCTTTTCCCACTAAACTAATTCATTAATCTTTCCATATTCTGCCCATGTCGGCTGTCACGCCACTTATCTGAACATTTCAATCTCAATCACACATTTTATTATTGCTGTATTGTTTTTATTGTTCATTATTGCATTTGGTGTTGCAATCAGAAGCTGTTTTTATACTCCACAGAGTTATTGTCCTGAAACTCGGACATTTCAGCCACAAACATCTTGACTTCATGTTTCTCTGACTGTATCTTCAGCTGAGGGTTAAGGGAAAAATCGAGTTTGTAGATCTGTTAAGTTCATTTTAGCTCTGTGTGTTTATTTAAACGCATTAGCTGACCTCACATCAGATAATACTGATACCAACAGAACCCTGAGTTTGTTTTGTTAATAAATATGTGGCTAAATTTGATGTCAAAACATCAATTTCTTGGTATTTCCAAGGTTCTGAAGTTTAGCATGTTTTCTATGGCACTCATACAACTATTGAAAGATGCTGTTTACACACACGTAGGTATGTGCACATAACTGCATGCCTACATGTGTGTGTATGTGAGTGTATGTGTATCAGTAAAGTGGGGTCTTAACTACAGGTGGGCCTGTTTGTACCCTTGAGCAGCTACTTAACCCGATACGCGCCAGCGCCTCCTCGGGGCCTCCCCAGCACCTCCCCAGCTGCACTAATGGCTAATGTGATTGTGGAAACAGAGTCCCTGGGTAAAGGCATCTGCCAGGCAAATCGCTGGTAATATTCTGCCGTGTCACGACTTAAAAGCTGATTTAGATTGAGGAGTGAAGGGTGAAAAGGAGAGACAAAGAAAATGAGAAAAAGAAAAATGAGCCGAGACATTGAAAATTAGATTACAAAGACGGATGACAAGAGGAAAGGATACAGAGGAAAAGGACAGAGAAGTCAGAGAAGAGACAGGTGGAAAAAAATGTAGAGGGAATGGTGGGACTAAATAAGATAAAGAGGACAAAGCAACAATGACGTCTAAGACAACAGAACAGAAGTTACAATTGTCGCTCTACTTTTGTGTACTGTTACGTTCACACACACTTCAGTTGTAAATGAGTGTAAATCCATTTTAGTGCTAAATTGGTTTAATTGTCTGTGTCATCAGAACTCTTTAAGAGTTTTCTGTTTCTCTCAGTCATTGTTGTTATCCACAGCTGTAATACAGGAGTCAAACTGTTTTTAATTTTGGTGTCAGTCCTGAGCAATAACTGTGTGAACGCAGCCAGAAAGAAACTCAGTCTTCTGGAGACAAACCAGTTTTAAATGATTGAACAAGGTTTGGAAAACCGTGACTGAAAGCGGACGATGATAAGGTCCAATGAGATATGAGTTTTGATAGCCACAGAGTGACAGGCCTAAGACAGCAATGCCAAGAATAAATGTACTTACAAAGACTTGATCTTGAGAACAGAGAGAGAGAGAGAGAGATACCAGATGGATGTCTGTGTGTGATCTGTGTTGCCAAGGCTATAAGTGGAGTTATTTTCATAGTGTTCAACAAGAGACAGAGAGGGCAACATATTGAATATGAAATTGTATGAATATGTAATTTATTCATTTATAACTTTGTAATCATTAAACTGATGTGCATGACTAAATAGTGCTGCAATCTTCTATTAAAGGAAGAGTAGTATATATATAGTGATTTCATGGTGACTTTAAAACACCATTTAAAGGTTTTGTTGTTTACAGCAGAGCAATTGCAGAGCCAGCTTAAGGGTCAATACCTGCGTCGCACCTGCAGCCTTTACTGCCCCTCAGCAATCACTCCCATCGATTAAGGAAGTAATTAAGACTCCCAATAAATCTATAGCTGGTCATTCCTTGTTTTGTTGTTCTCTGTATGTCTTTGTCTTTTCATCATCTCTACCATTATCTGCCACACTGTGTTTGCCTGCTCTTATGAGATAAACAGTGTAGTGCTGCATGATTGACAGACATCTGAGTCTGGTCTTGCTCCGGTCATTAGTCTAGGCCTGACTTTGCTGAGCTCAGATCACTACGTATTCTGAGATCTGTGGAAGTGACTGATGGCTCATTGATAAGGTCGTGTTATTGTACTACTGTGCACTAATGTTGATTTGTGTGCTCAGAAAGATGTTAAGGAAAACATTCAGGTTCAAGTTGAGCTCATGATGTTTGTTCTGATGCTGCAGTCTGTAACTTTTGCCTCTATACCGCCTTCTCTGTTTGAAACTCAATATTGCATGTTGCATTACATACTTCTCTTTTTGCATGTTGTTGTTAAATGCCAATTTAAAGCCAAGCTGACATTTCTGACAGCTGAAATTATTCATCATTATTACAAACGTAAACAATAAAAATAAGTGTGTTTACACCAGAGTTTGTCAGATAAAAGGCCTTTAAACTCTCTAGCCAATCAGCTTCGGTGTGCATTAACCAATACCATTCCTGTATTGTTTACCCCATATATTTTACTGTGGGGAAGTTTTATGTGTTTAGTGTAAATGTGATTCCAGAGGTTCAGTACAGAATAATGTTGCTGTTGACCTTTCCTCTCTGGAATGGCAAGATGAAGGCAGGAGGTGGGGCACAAGATTTAGAGGTAACACACGGATCAACACAACCCTGAGAGGAGGAGATGAAATGTCACGCTGGCTATCAGAGAGAGGCTTCAGTGTGTGTGTGTGTGTGAAGGTTGTGTACCACTAGACTATTCTTTTGGCTTTAGTGAGTGGTATTATCAGCACGTGTTTGGTTGTACTAGAAACTGTGTGTTTCATTTGGTGTGCATGGTCATTTGTGTGTATTTTCCAAAATTACTTGTATATTGTGTACTTGTGATTTTAAAGCATCACATTGTTCAGGGCAACTCATTGGCCCTTTCTGAAAAACAAGAATTCAATGGGTGTTGATTAAGGTGGGCATAGCGAGTTGCCCCCTACTGACTTAATCAGTGTGAGTGCGTGTGTGAGTGCGTGTGTGAGTGCGTGTGTGTGTGCGTGTGTGTGTGCGTGTGTGAGTGCGTGTGTGAGTGTGTGTGTGTGTGTGTACGCCCTACAGGGTGACCAGCCCTTCATTCTATTTAACTGTGTGAAACCTCATTGCAAGCAGCTCCCTGCAGCCTTTCCTGGTTTACTTTGGTAAGTTGCTCGTTTTAGAACAATATTTACAACCCATTTGATATTTGTAATTTGACCCCTTCTGACATTTGTACTAGTGAAAAATGGCAACAAAACAGTGTGTGTGTGTGTGTGCGTGTGTGTGTGCGTGCGTGTGTGTGTGTGCGTGTGTGTGTGTGCGTGTGTGTGCACGCCCAAGATTAACACCCAAATCTGTCTGTTCTTTTAGGTGCTTCTGAGGCATTACAGATTTAACCAAAGCGCTGTTCTCTCTCTGTCACATTACAAAACAAGAATCAATACTCCGTTCAACCTCTCTAGGTCACCTTTAATTTAACTTAAATTCATGAGCTACATTCATGTTTTTCAAATGACTGTGTGTGCATGACTGGCTGCTATGAAATCATGATTATATTCTGGTATTACATCAGAAAATCTGGTCTGTATTCTTATTCTAGTTCAGCTTTCACCTGATTCTCATGAGAGTTTGTTAAATGAATTAGCATCAGATCGTGACATTGGTTGCATCTCAAAAACTAGTGTGTGTTTTTTAAACCATTCCACCATGGTCTGTTATTTTAGACAACGTTAGCCAACATTCTGAGAACGCTCTGTGTTAGCTGGAAAATCCATTTTAGTTAAAATCATATAACTTTGGGATGAGTAAAAAACAGAATGGTCTGATTTATTAAATCTGAACCGATCTGCACCTACAGCATTAAAACAGCATCACATTATTGTTGCATTTATTGTTGCATTTATTGCACTTCCTCCCCTTATTAGCAAAGCTCTGATCTGCAGGAGTGTGATGCAAATCAATGGCTAATCAGAATGAGAGTCTCGATGGCTCAGCAGCGCACAGTACAGATGTACAGCCTCGAACCTTAATCGCATAACCAGTCAGAGATAAGCAGCGCTGCTAAGTGAAGGAGTGATGTGATTCTGTACTCGTGTTTAATGAGCTTTTATGTGGGGTGTGATACAGGAAGTGTGATTGTGCTCAGTGCTCACCTCCGTTTTATCTCGCAGACTGAGAGATGGAGACACGAGGAGTTAGATTGTGTGTAATGTGCACTGGGATAATAAAACAAACAGTGTTTTTGAGAATACCACCTTTTACTGTAACGTTTACTGCAAATGACTTACTGAAAATAAATTGTGAAAACGCTCCAGCATGTGTTTGATGTAGACGAGTGATGTGTACAGAGATGACAGCTGATAATTACTACAGAGTGGGTCTGATGACAGAGGAGGGTCTGAGCTGAACTGCGGTTCTGATTGGTTTGTGAAGAGATTCTCATGCTGAGAGAGCCGGCGCTCGCTGCTCCATTATAATACTTGTGCATCACATCTGTCGCTCCAGCTGAACAATGACCGAGACGGTGATGATTCTGCTGTGTTTAAAACCTCCAAAACAATCATTCTGTGACTGTTTCCTCAACCTCTGTATTAGGATTATGAAATTCCTGTAGCTCAAGATTTTGTTGGTTATGTCTCATTTCTGAATTTAAAAATGATCTTAAAAATTAAATTATTCTTACAAAATGTTGTGAATTAGAATTGAATTGACTTTGATTTTTGATCTTAGTATAACAGTATTTTTTTATCACAATATTGTTAGTGGTATGTTTGGAAAGTTACAGATTTTCAACATTTAAACAACATTAAACAACAAGCAATACTGATGATAGAAGGTCTAAAAACTGGATCTTTTGAACATTGCTAGAATTGTTTTTTAATGTTTAATGTTTGAACTACATCCATCCACAGTCAGACAGTTACTTCAGATCCTGGCTAGCAGGAAAAGCTGAGAGGCCAAGCGCTGAGGCATGCAGACCCAACGTCAGTGTGTCCGTCTGTTGTTCTGTAGAGCTGCTGGAGCGTGTCGGGTCTGTCTAACAATCACTGTCATGTGCTCTAAATATATGTGTGTAAGTACATCTCTTCTGTGGAACATTAAGTTTAATTGTAATGATATTTTTGGATAAACTGTCCTTTTTAATTGTGATTTTTCTGCCACTATTTTGAATTCAGAGCTGACAGGAAATGACACAGGAGAGCGATGAAACGAGACTCGAACGTCCATCATCCATGAGAGCACCACAGCTCAATGTGTAAGTGTGTGTGATCCAGACTTCAGCAGTGTGCAGTAAATGTAATACACAGAAACCTTCAGCGATTGATGTTGTTGATTGGTTCTGTGTAACAGCAATTGTTCTCTTTAGATAATGAATGAATCTTGTGACAGTATAAAAGAAGTCACACTGCACTGCTTGACTTCTTAATGGCATGGCTTACGTGTCATTTACTGTAAGTGCTGTAATATTGATGTATTTCTGCTCTGTTATATTATACCTGCACAGCTTATCTATCATCACAAAGGAGATATCTCCCATCACAGTTAATGTGTGTCAGATCTCTCACAGCGTGAGCTACAGCACAGCTCAGCACGCGTCTTCAGCGCATTAAGTGTGTTCAGATTCAGTCTGACACCTGCTCATTACCAGCTGAGGGCATTTCTCAGGTTGTAACTGTAGTAGAAACTCAACTGCGTATCAGGTTATGATGTCAGTTTTGTATTTTTCCATTTTTGAGGCAGAAAACACATTGTCTTAAAAACAGTCTGATGTTAAGAAGCGATGCTGTCGTGTCAGACAGGCTGTTATTGTGTCAGAGCAATTCAGACGTAATTATCTGAGTGATTATCTTTATAGTGGAGGATCGGGGGCATTTGTGAGGATCATTGTGAAGGACATCAGGGATGCTTTTTGCTGCTAATGGTCATGGGGCATTTTGTGGGGTATAAGGGGCAATATTACCCATAATTGTAAAAGCCTCTCACTGTGTATTACATAACAAATTGCACTTCTTTCATTTATTGTAAGAAAAACCCATTTTGCTGTAAAAAAGAAAAGCCATCCATCTGTTATCTATTATTTTAACATTTTTTAACATTAGACTGAGCAAATGTATCTGTTTCTGTCTGTTTCTGTCTACCTGCTATTATCCGAAGAACATTAAGCCTTCATCTCATTTTATTATATCCACCCATTACAGATAAGCACAAATGTTTCACAGCAATCTTCTACTGTCTCTTAGCGAGGCAACGTTTTCTTATCCAGGGCTGTAAAAAGCACAAAAAAAGCACTACATCTGTTAAATGAAATGTTGTGTCAAGGTTTTAAAGGTATCTTGCCAAAAACATTTGAGAGAGATATGAAGCTTACACAGTTAGCCGTGATAGTAAAACTAGCGTTTTGGTTGAAACAGGCGTATGATATCAGGAGAGTTTTTAATTAAAGCAAATCTGATGCACACATTGATCAGAGCAACCTGATGTGTTACTTCTTAAACTCTTCATGTGTCTCAGCCAAACAGTGTTGAGGAGCACCACCAGACATGAACGTACGTGTCCTCGGACCGGCCGTAAGATATTCACCGTGAGAGGAGCCAGAGAAAACAGACGTCCTGATCCGGAGATACACAATGTTTCCCTGGACCTCACTGATCAATGGTAGTGCAGACAAATGTTTGTGTCTTATCTTCTGTGTGTTACAGCTTGAATAGATTTTTCCATGTTACAACCGTACAGGGTGTTTAAACTGGTGTAGTTATTAATCTGTTCCTTATTTTCCTAATGAATATAACTCTTTATATGGACACTGTTCATCATCGCCTGTCTTTGCCTGAATAATAAAAGTTAATTATAAAACAAGTACTCAGGCACTAAATAAGGGTCCATTAGCACAAATTAAACTTGCCCGTGTAATAGAGCAAAACTAGTTCATCAGCTCCAATTGTATAGACTGTGGTTATATGTGTGACTACTAACCATGCCTGAGCTAATGGTCTTGCTAGTTAACATGGCCTTATTTAAGAGCCAGAGCTAGTTTACTACCATTAGTGAGCAGACAAGCTAATCTGTTAGTGGTCTTGATAGCTTTAGTGAATTGGTTTCTTTGCTTCACTTGTGTAACTGTCTGGTTAGTTAAAACATGTCAATACTTTAAGTTTATTTGTACAGCCTCCAAACAAACATAACAAACTTCAGTTTAACTCTCACTAGTTTTATTTAACTGCATGTTTAAAGCTGTTGTTGTTTTAAAGTATAAGCAGTGTTGATTCTCATATCAGATGTCTCACATCTTATGTGTATTGCTGTTCTGTGTTCACCTTTTGTTCAATGTAGTAAATCATGTTTTTATTATTTTTATCATATTTTGTAATGCAGTTAAATGTTTCGCTGCACGTAATCTCTCTCTAGCATCTTGTAAACACACAACTGGTGTTCAGGAAACCTGTGTTGGGACAGAAGACAGCCGCACGCTTTACATTCAGGATTATTAGTGATTTGATGCAGCTTTTAATTGAGGTGGGACTGAGGGGGTCTCGCTTTGCAGCGACAGCCAGGCGCTCTCGCCGAGAATCATGGAATGATTCAAACGCTGATGACCGCTAATGAAAAACAAGATCCACATTATGACAAAATAAACCAAGAGGCCCAAAGAAACGTATTTAGATTTAGAAAAGAATGTCACAGACCCCAAAAAACAACATGTAGGAAGAGAGGGAGGAAAACAAAACAGGAGCCTCGCGTGGCAGGAACCGCTGGCAGAAAAAACAGGAGGGAGGGGGAGAGAAAAGAGAGTTTGGGAATCATAAAAGAGGAAAGCGCATTTATAAACACGTCTCTATAGTAACCAGCTGGTAATTTGGCTGGAGGGAGAGGAAGAGAGCGCTGAGTGAGCAGCAGAGACAGAGGAAGAGTTTGGAGATGCTAATATAAACACTGGATGGAGGAAGTTTGTGTTAAAGGAAAGAGACAGAATACCAAATGAAGACAACAAACAAGAGATTTGAGTTGACGGAAAAACAGGAAGACGAGATTATCGAGTAGATTTGAGTGAGTCTTCAGATCTGTCAGAACAGAGAGCAGATGAGTTTGAGTTTCACTCTTCTGAAGATTAAACCTCAAACATGAGAAATAAAACAGCTGGGAAAAAGGAGTGACTTTGTTTGAAAATGTAGTTTGTGGTTGTTTAATACAAATCTGTTTGTTTTAAATGTGTTTGTCATGTATATCATATCTGTTATTCTTAAGTTGTTAGTGAAACATTTAAAAACTGTTTACTATTACATTGTTAACATTTTTGTTACCTGAAGGAAATGTTATTGTACAGCTGAGAAGCGTTTGTGGTGGTTGTTTTCAGGGTTTTTCTGTATCAGAAGACCCAAGAATAACAGAGTCACCAGCTCCAGCGCAGCCCCTGGAGAACGCTTCCCGCAATGGTGGAAAATGAAAACTTCCAGCCTAGAATGCAGCATTAATCACACGTGGACTCTCTCAGGAATAGCCGGGGCATACCGCAAGGGTTGAACTACAGTCAGCAGAGCATTGGAGTCTGTATGAATAATGCCACCAGCCTCCAAAGGGAGTGTTCTCCCTCGTTCATAAGCTGGAGAAGGTGAAGCAGTACCAATGTGAGCAAAACAAAGCGTGACCGGGCCCGGCAGGGTTCTGTGGACCTATAAAAACATGTTGTCAAGATTAATGAGCAAAACAGATCTACTTGTACGCAGCCTGGATGTGTCTCCACCAGAGGTAGCCTCAAGGTGCCGTATTGCTTATGTTTGGACTGTTGCAATCTGGGAGAAGCCCATGGGGAGAAGAATGAGCAGTTTATGGTTGTCTGATGTAACGGTCATAGCTACTGTTCTAGCTATTATATCTTTAAACTCTGCTAGGGCTGATTAAGTGTAGACAAGTTGTTTGTGCTGTGGAGAAACTGACTGCTGTGAAACACAATATAATGTCCAGACTGTGTTTTTCACCTTGTCCTCTCAGAAACATTGCCATTATCCAGCAATTATAACTCCTAAACTCTCTCATACACTCAAAGAGACTTCAACACTCACAATGTTCCAATGCTAAAATGCTAAGAAAAAGTATAGTTGAGAACCATCACTGTTGGTACAACAGTCATTTCTTGTTTAGAGCCACCAAAATGTTGGTTCCTCCATCTCCAGAATTCAGATCAATGTTAATCTGATTATGACTGTTACTGGATTAAAAATGAAACTGCTCTTTTTGAGAGTCCCACATGTCTCACAAGTACGAGAAGAACAAAAGTGCAAACAAACCAGAAATACAGAAAAGAAAGAAAGTAAAATAGTTTTCATCCCCAGGAGATAAAATGAAACGCAAACTAAACCGAAGCATAGGAGAGCTGAGATAAATGTGGACTTGTATCCTTTCAAACATACTGTAGTCGTTTCAGGATGAAATGGCCACATAACTGCTGGCAGCTGCTCCTGTGGCTCTCAGCTGTCTCTGTAAGTTCTTACATCTGTGTTTGGTGCCCACAGGCCCTGGAAGAGCCATCTCCACGTAATCCTGCTAATCCTGAAATCTTCTCTGCTTGATCCGTGAGAAGCTCTCCTGGCTTGTTCTCCATCACTGAAGTTCAGGCTGGGTCTCCAAGCCCTCCACTGACCCTCCAGGACGAGCAGAAACTGGATTTTTATCCCCTCCAGAAATACTCAAATCGCAGGTGAGGGGCAAGAACGACCTCGATGCTCCTTTCATAGTGTAAGAAAATAATGATTTCCTCTGACTCTGCTGTGCTTGTGAGTGTCAGTGATCGTTTCTGTGTCTGTTAATTCACTTGGCATTGCACTCTGATTGGTCAGGTATCAAGCTCTTAAATGAGACACCCATTTGTGTTTGAATATGCAAACACTGCTGCATCTTGTAGGGAAATATGTAAATGAGGACAAACTGCTCACAGGCGAACTTTCAGCAGTCAGTAATCCACTGACACACACACACACACACACACACACTCACTCATATACAAACTGGGCAAGAAATACATGCTGGGACAGGTAAATCTGGTCTCTAAGGTCTGGATGGTGCAGTTTTTTGTCATTACTCAGAAATGTTTGGAAGAGAGAATTTGAAAAGTTATCTATTTTTAAGAGTCTTTCTTCCTTTAATTAAGAAATCTATGAATTATTAATAATAATTCAAAGTAATGAAATGGGTTTTTTAAAATCTTTTCATCTTCTCCAACATCTGTTGAAATATTCAGCTGAGATTAGTGTGTTTGGATTGTAATTTTCTGTCTCTTCCTGCTCAGTCCAGTGAATTTGTCCTTTGGCTCATTTGCCTAATAAGTAGCAGACATGTTTTAATTATTGGAACGGCTGCAGCGTCTCTCATGCACATGAGGGCAGTTTTTTGCTGAATTAACTTGCTTACAAGACGTCTGAGTGTGTGAGGCAATGATTTGACCAATGGAAGAAAAGTGAGTGTAGAGTTAAGTGAGCGTAGAGTTTATTCAACAGTACTACAAGTGACACAGGTTTTTGCACACCCTCCTTGAATGTTTCTAGAATATTCAAAATAACGTTTTTGTTATGTAATGGCAGCATTAGTGAAATGTTCTTATAGCCTAAAATGTGTTGCTGGAATATCACTTTCATATTTCAAACATAAGTCCACAGAGAGCAGAAGAGATGAGAGCAGGGCTGTGGTGATGGATGAAACACCTGGGTGACTGCTGCAGGTATGAGGGTAATAAACGCGGCGCTGGCTGCTGCTTTAGTAACTGTGTGGATAATGAAGACACAGAGGAACCTCATAAAACCATCTGTGCAGTTGAGATCCACCACAACCTAAAACACAGAGACAGACTGAAGATGTTGCCTTTTGGAAGGATGGTTACGACTGTAAAATGTTCTGGCCTGTTGGTTGGCTGTATAATCAAACCCTGTGGCTGTTTCAGAGGCTGTGTCGACTTAAAAACAAGCCTTGACACAGATCTGGGAATAATTTAACATTTTGTGTGAGAGTGAGAACTACAGTGTTTGTAAGCCCACTCGTGTGTGTGTGTGTGTGTGGATTTTCTGAGCTCCCCCTCAGGTGTGAACGTGCGTTTTTGCAAACATATTTCAGTAACGCAGATGGTCTGCATAATGCACTAAAGCCGTCCCCTCTCGCCACGTCAGAAGAATTTAATTTGGAGGACAAACATGGAGCAGAATAACACAACACAGATGTGAAAAGAGAAAGAGAGGGAGATGAGACAAACACTTCAATTATTCTGTGGATCTCAACATGCATTTACTGCCTCAATTCATTCACTTGTTTCCGATGATCTTGTTTCCGGTTTCACAGTGTTTGTGTGTGTCTGTGTGTATTTATTTGTGATGAAATGTTATGATGCAATGTACAATGACGGTGTGTGCAAACAAACACACACAGCCATGCAAAGAAAAAGTGTTTATGATCATTAACATACTGTATAAGCAGCTGGTGTTTGGCAGCTCACATCAGAGTGTGTGGTGATGATGCGTTTCCTTTACGTCTCATAGGTCAAGGGTCAAAGCCACAGTTGTCACACACAGCAGCGGTGCAGGTCTTCTGTGTAAACGGATCAGAGCCGAGGGGAACCCACTGACAGAACAACAGTGAGGTCACTGGAGAACCGTGGAGAACTTCATCTGTGAGTGAGGAACATGAACCGTACCGCCTCTCTGTCGTTTTAAAACAAACTGCAGCTTAATTTACAAACATTTTTTTATTTGATTTATTTTAAATTGATTTAATTACATAAATCACATTTAGCCAAACAACCCAAAACATATAAAACTGGACTGGTAACAATGACACAGTAAGGAGTGTCAATCAATCGATCACAATATCATGTCATTTTAGAAGCATTTGTTATGTATCAGCATGAAATGATCATGTTTTCTTCATAAAAAGTGTTTTTATGAAGCGTGATGTGTATTAATCACTGATGTTACGGTGGGATGTGATTAAACTCACACCTGAATGTGTTCAGCAGGGATATCTCGACTCACTCATCACGGCTCCAGTACACATGATTCTTCCCCATGGCTACACTTTCATCAGCTTCACTTACAAACACACGTACCGTCACGCTAATCTAATCCGTTGGGTTTTTGATAAATGTTCTACAAATGGTTCTGTTGATGGGCAGTGTTTACTGCTGTCACTCAGTGTTGTGTTGTGTTCAGGCCACTTCTGACTGGTTGACAGAACTGGGCTGTATAGACATAAAGAACGTACTGAATGCCAACATACTGAGAATGTTTCCCGATAGATGGGCAGCTCTTGTCTGCTGAATCACCTTTGTAACATATTCACAGAAGCTTTGGGCTGATAGTTAATGAGTTAATCTTTCTATCCTTACCATGTGAGTGAAATGTTAAGAGTTTCTGCTGGTGTTGAGGCTGTAAGATCAGGAATAAATCGTTCCTCTAACAAACGCTGATCATAAAGGGGATGGTAACATCACTGTAATCAGAGCAGAAGAAAACTGACCAGCACTTACTGAAATCAAATGTTACGCTGATGTCGAGCAGGGCAGGGTGTGTGTGTGTGTGTGCAGATCTCAGATATGCTGTCATTTGTGTTTCATCAATCTCAGGTCAGTTTATCTGCCACAGAGAAACAATGATAATTACAGAATGCTTTCAAGGACAAAAGACACTGCTGCAGTCCGGCGTTAATAAATGTCACACTAACTGTGTTTCTCTGCTGATTTGTCCTTGATTCACGGCGGCCGGCCCTGATGCTGATCATTAATGCAGTTAGACTCTGTTTCCTGACTGAAACCTGTGCTCGTGAATGACAATTAACTGATCCTAGATCAGTTTAACTGAGAAATAGTCTTAAAAGTTGTTAACAGCCTCAGTGTGTGTGTGTGTGTGTGTGTGTGTGTGTTGTTGTTAATTATCTGTACGGGTTCCTGTTAAATTCTACTGCCATCCACTGGCACCAGAAAACTTTACAATGTGAAGTTTATTGTCTCTGTTTTATTGAAGTCTAAAAATTAGAGCTTAAAGTGAAGTGTGACGTCACGCTGTCACGTGATGATAAACGTCACACGGCACCTATAATCACTATCCAGTCTGTTAATAGTGTTTATTGGGGCTGGACGCCCCCTTGTGGAACAAACGAGGTCATGCATTAGGAAATACACCTCAGAGATCTTCAGTAGATCATTTAACAAACACAGACTGTAACACATAGCATGAAACCGTTCACCAAACATGAATTATTCACCTAAAATATTAATTATTCATCTGAAACAATATATAAAGACTTTAATATCAGTCACACGTCTAAGCATTAAATGTTCTTGTGTTCTAACCCGTTTCATTTCATGATAAAGTTTGGTCCACAGCTTTATGGTAAAACTACACAGTTTAACTGTACAGCTCTTATAAATATGATGAGCCAGTATTGATTATAATGTTTTCAGTATATGCATTATCATAAAAATGCCACATCTACAGTCACACATCTAACTTATAGTTGATTAAAACTCTGTGTAAAACAAATGAAAACTTTAAAAGGTTTAGGTAAATGTTGTCCTGTGATGTTTCTGTGAGCTGTTGAGTTTTTCTCTCAGACTGACAGCTGCTCTGATAATCCTTCCAGCTCCTCAATCTCTCTGGAGACATCTGAAAACACAGAAACATGTTTATGCTGTATGTTTATGCTGTATGTCATGTTTATGCTGTAAACAGGGTAAAACTGTCTCTTACTCAGTGGTATGATTTTCCCGGCGTGTAAACGCGAGCGCTCCACTGAAAGTCTCAGCTCTGATTCCAGAGTGTTCATCACATGCAGCTGTGAATGCAACACACAGAGTACTGTAAGAAACTCTTCAGCCAGTGTTTGTGAGATTTATTAGTGTGAACAAAATACCGTTAACTCATCAAACATCTGCAGCACTTTCACTTTTGCCTCGCTGAACATCTCGTTTTTTAACTCCCTGATTGTGTCTGTTATTATTGTCTCCATCCTCTTCATAGACCCTGGCCCTGTCTCCTCTCTAGCTCCTGTAATCAGCAACAGTTTGTATTCATTCCTCATAATTCTGCTAAAGGTGACATAAGATAAGTTTGTGTGTGATTGTTTATGTGTTTATGTTCGTGTGTGATTTACTCATGTAGCCAGGAGTCATTTTCTTCTGAATGGTGGTAGATACAGATGAGTAGATTTCTTTCTTTTTATCAACAATGTATCTGTTGAGTGATGCTTTCAGTTTGTATTCCTTTCAGGGAACAAAGAACATTGTCAAAATGTTTTAAAAATGTTGCAGATGTACATTCAGCAGGTTAAAGGTTTAGACAGTCCTACACTGCAGAACTCTTTATGAAGAGCTCCTACATGCATGTGACTCTAAATCTGTTCATCACACTCACCTGAGTCTTAATGAAGTTCTGACTGTGCTGTTGCCATGATGATTGTGGAGCATCACTCTGCGTGATGCTGAATTTCTGCACATCCTCCTGCAGTGATTTTCCCGACTTCACATTACTGACAAGAGAACCAAGAAAACAGTTCAAACGGAATCATCGAGGAATGTTCAGGTGACATTTTTCTTTCCTTGTCTCTGTTTGTAGTTTCTTTGTTTCAGGGTTTTTTGCATTAGTCAAACAAACTCTTCTTTTATGTATCGCAGAACAGAATATTGTCAATTGATTTCACACTTTTTATTTTTATATACAACCTTAAGCAAAACAAAATGGCTTTTAATTGCCTTAACTAAACATTGCTGGTCAGGACATGAGCAGAAATGCACTTGTGAGATCTTATGTCACTCTTTTTCTGCTTAACTTGTGTGCAATGTGTTAGTATCAATCTTTATAGTCATCTTCATAGTAAAGATGTGTGATATCAATTAAACAGACATGTCTGGACTGTACAACATTTTCCTGAAGAATTGTAGAATTTTTAGTTAACTGGTAACCCGCTGATGAGTGCATACAGAAGATCTCTTCAGTGTCTGTGGGGTGACTGCGTATGGATGAAGGAGAGTTACTTACGGAAACATGAGCTCAAATTGCTCATTCAGTTTGTCATACATGTGTGACGCCAAACAAGCATTTAAATCTAAAGAAAACTCCCAGTTTTTCGGCCAGTAATGTCCGTTTCTCCCACACAAAGCTCGAAATATTTTATGAAAACCTCTGTTATCTTTTGGTCGAACCTGAAAGTAAAAGAGAACTGCTGTCATTGAGAGAACGCTTCAAAACATTGACGGTTGAAGTTTAACAACAACACAACCCTACGTACAGATTCGATCATGTCTTGTGTGGTTTGTTCACATGATCTGACCGATTCCTCGACCCCTGCTGACAGACATCTCTCCAGAGTCTGGTGGAGTGAGTTAAAACGACAGCCCAACTTCTGCAGTTCCTCCTGCAGTTTTATGTAGACCCTGGATTTTGTCTGATGAAAACAAACACACCTATAATATATATTTAATAATTGTAACATTAGTGGTTCTCACTCATACCTTGTTTTCATCTTTATCCAGTTGGACGCTCTGAATCAAAGACAAAACACCTTTGGCTTCATTGACGTAATCTCGGCTCAGCTCTCTGCTGATGCTGTTGTTGAGATCCTTCAGAACTTCACGCAGTTTTGGAATCTCTACACACAGAGTTTCAGGTATGTTAGGAACAATTATTCACTGTTTAATCAAACGTTAATCAAACGTTTATTGTGTCTCAGATTCACCTGAATCTGCTGACTCCAGAACTGGATTTTCTTCATCGAGAAACGCTTCAGAACTTACAGTAAAAACATCTGTGATGAATCTCTCTTTAGAATCCTACATGATAACAATAATAATAAGGTTTAAAAAACATTAAAGAAAATGTTTTTCTCCAGATGTTAGACTTTATATCTTACATCATTACATGTATGTAAAAGATGCTTTAACTGTAAAACAACATCAACAATTCAGTTCTATATAATCATTATTTTCTGTTATACCCTGTTTCTGCTGCTGTTTAATTTCCTTCTTACTGCTTCTTTTGCGTGGCTGTTTCTGTGAAGTATGCATTTTGTTTTCAGATCCTGAAAAATGATCAACACAGGAGAGATTGTGTAAATCACAAACATATAAGGTGACGTTGACTTGTATGATATTTGAAGTAAAATTAAACAAACCTTTGCTCCAGTCAGTTGATCTTTCAGTTGTTTGTTTCTAAAGGAAAGTAAAATCATAAGTTTAATTTGATTTAATAGTTTAAATAAATGAAACATAAGATGTCATTTAAAGACAGTTTTCTCACACATGCATATATGCCGTTGTGTTAATCTGATCAGTCTTAGTAAAGATGAAGGTTATGTGTTTGCATTCTCCTCCTCCTCCTAAATCCTGCAAGCAGTGGTCTAATATTTCCCAGGGGTCTTTGTCTGAAAGCGCTCGGTTGATGTCATTCACGATCCACACACACGTGCAGTCTTTCAGTTTCTGAAAGAGTTCAGATATAAACCTGTGATTCACACGCGTTTCATTAACAAACACATAACAGTTCCTGTAACTCCACTGGTAGAGCATTAGCCGTTGTGTTAACAGTGCAACAGGTTGTGGGTTTAAACACACACATTGATCAGATGTGTAGCTTAGAAAGTCACTTTGGATAAATGGATATAATGTAGGAGGTGATAAATGAGTGATTACATCTCTCCAGAGCCTGTCTCTGATCTTGTTACAGTCTCCAGTACCAGGAATATCAAGCAGAACGATGTTTTCCAGAAGTTCTCCACAGTTTGGTATCTTGATTGTTAAACTCTTCACAAGTGGCCAAAACCATCCACCAGCACTTGACTCATCGCTTTTTATGAACTTAGTAACTTCATCAATGAAATCAGACATCTTTTAAAAGAATAAAAACACCAGCTTTTAAAAGAAGTGAGTTACACATCTAATTTTCCTAAAACAAAAATGCTTTGTTACTTACGTTACGGTTTGAGATTGTAATTTTCCTGTTAGACAAAACCTTGTCAATTTCAATGTATTTCTCATCTTTCTTGAGCTCGTTTAATGTCTTCCCTGCTGCCTCAGCTCCATACAGACTTACAATCTTGTCCTGAACGCTTTCTCGTATGAGGCTGTCCCCATCCCTGTTAGTTTCAGATGAAACCATCTCATGTTCCCAGTCCTGCAGAGAACAGTTTACAGCACGCAGCACAGCTCTGCTCAGTTTGCATGCTAATAAATGAGAATCTGTGTCAATATAAGTACAGTTTTGTTGTTAAAATATTTGAGCAAACCTCTTTAGAAATGAATTCAATCTCTGCTTTGTATTGAGAGTCACTCAGATTCGCCTCCACCTGTGTGATAACAGATGTGCAGGCAGAAATGAAGCTGATGGGTAATAAACATCTCTCTCCGAGGACTGCATTAATGAGTGAGCTCTTCCCCACTCCTGTCCTGCCAAAAATCCCAATGGTTGCTTTTCTTCTGTCTTTATCCAGTTTGTTAAATTTTGAAATGGCGTCTCTGTGTATAAAGAGTGTCACTAACACGCTGGTTTCAAAGTGAAGTGTAAATAATTGTAAACACGTACACAATGTGTGTTAATGCAGTCGTGTTGTGATCTCTGCTCCTGATGGCCTGAACTTGTGTTGTAACTCCTTCAACCATCTGTTTCACTTTGTTCCTGATGTCCAGATCTGTGTTTCATGAGAAGATAAACATTCATAACAGTTCATAAATTCTCCTCTGTGTCTCCAGAGTCTAACTCACATCTAGTTTAACCTGATAAGTCGGATCAGTGTCAGATATAACTTGCCTGTAGTCGGCAGTGACTGGGAACTGATGTCTGTTGACTCGTCACGTTTTCTCTTAATACCTTATAGAATATTCATAATAATCAGTTTACTGAACGGCAAAAGTGAGCAAACATTTATACAGAAGAGACTTTATACCGTGACTCATGGCTGCAGTGTGGTGGGAACAGCCTAAAAAATAAAAACAGTTCACATTAAAGGCTTTATTCTTTTAGCTCAGAAATGAATAACTTTATGGCTACTTTTAATTTTACTGATTATTAAAAACATTTACCATCTGTAGAGATTTCTGATGTAGTGGCTTGTGACAGTGGAGAGTTTTGTGTTTGAGGATATGATTTTTGAGTCTTGTCTCTGTTCAGCCAGTCTGATGCTGCCTCCATCAGCTCATCTGAATCTTGCAGAGTCACCACAGTGTACATGCTTGACCTGGAGGAAGATTGTGAACAGTTCAAAATTTGAGCCACAAATTTTACAAGACAGTTAGTAATTAAAACAAATGCACATAGTACTGTACTACTGTGTGGTTTCTGTGCTGATATTATGCAAATGGACAACAATGATTTTTATTTATTAATGTGATGACACTTTGAGAACACTACTTGTTTAAATACTGTACAGAGATTAATCACATTCATTACGTTTGGCAGGTAGCTGGTGCTGAAGTAACAGAACACAGGACATCACTCCCTTCATCACTAAATTCTGCTCCGTCTAGCTGTCTGTCACAGCTCTCAGACTCGCTGTCCACGTAGATTATTTGTGATGTCTCATCATTTCCTCTGGATAGTATCGCAATGTTAAATTCTTCATCAGTGCTGTTTCTCACGACAGCATGTATATTATCCAGATCCTCTGGTGGGACGCAAACGATCACACTTTGTTTGAAAATATAAATCTTGTGTTCTTTTACATTACAGAAGAGCTTTGAGGCAAAACATTTCAGAGCTGAAGTTATGAGCACTGGGGTCAAAGGGCAGCCCTGACATGGCAGGACCTGTGATTTCCCAACAAGGTTCAGCACAGCTCTGAAGTCCTGAGACAAAGTTGAATTTGAGCGTGTTTGTCTTTCTTGCTCTTCTTTCAGGCAGCGCAGGATCGTCTGAGGGCGGATGTTTCTGGCAGTCATCAGGACAGGATGAGAGTCTTTGGGTATCCGGCCCTGCGACTGAGACTCCAGGAAGTCCTCTAGACGTCTCGCGAGGATAGTGGCGAGGATGAGGTAGTCTACGTTAAAAAAATGTTGACTGGTGACATGTGGGCTTCTCACAGATTCATTGAAGTACATGTCAGATAAATTTAACGTATCATCTATGATACAGCTGTACAGCATCTTAATGTATGGAATAACATCTCGAATTTCCTGTTTATAGAAGGAAACGGGAATGTTGTCTGGTCTCCGTGTTTCTGACACTTGAAGAGAGTTTACAGCTGAGATAATGTCGACCTCACTGAGCGTGTGTGAATTTTCCTGAACCAACGATAATTCAAGCTCTTTTCTCCTGAAATCCCTGTTGTGGTTTTGGGTCAGTTGAGAGGCTGTGAGGGGATTTTTTATTGTGGGGATGTTGTGGATCTCCAGGGACAAAGGCTGGTGGTCCGGTCTCTCTGCATCACTGATGTCACAACTTGTGACACACCACAGACATTCCTCAGGAATGAAGAAGAAATCCAGTCTGGATGAGGTGACACTTCTGCAGAAGGTGTAATTCTGTTCCACCGGATGCTTCCATCTCCAAACATCAACCAGCTGAAGAGATTTCATAAAATTCTCAACGCATGGAAGCAGTTTGTTGTGAGCTCTGTTTGTGGTCACTTGGTTATTATGACATTTTTTGTCTATAAAGGGATTGAGGACGGTGTTGAAATCTCCACCGATCACCAGCAACCCTGTTGTCATCAACTGCAGGTATCTTGAAAGTTTGTCAAGAGTTTTGGTGTCAGTTTGATGGTTATAGACACTAACAAGTGTGTACAGCTGACTGTTCAGTTTACATTTCAACACCACATATCCAGCGTAAGTGTCTTTATCGTCACTGATGTGTTCAAAGTCTAATATTGTCCTGACAAGTATGGCTGTTCCTCGTTGTGAAGATGTGTATTTGGTGAAGAAAGTCTGCCACTCATTTTCATTGCATTCAAAAACATGATCATCGTTTTCCCCGATGTGTGTCTCTTGTAGGAAAACAACATCAGCATTTTGTAGTTCCCTGAATTTTTGATTTCGTTGCTCTTTAAGTCCATTAATATTCCAAGTAATGAATTTTATGGTCCCGGTAGCCATTGATAGATTAAAAAATGAGGGAAGGAGGGATAAATGAAGGAGAAGGAGAGAGGACTCACAGCACACTGAAAGCAATGAAAATAATCAGATTCATTCTCTTGGGCACAAACAATACACAAAATCTGAATTTGCTGACGGTATAAAAATATAATATAATATATATACATATATGAAGAGTTTGTTTCCAAAACGGGATAAATCCATAATTGTTAAATTGAGAAAAACAGTGTTTTCTTTCCCAGTGTTTTTTTTATGAAAACCACTCATTTCTGTTTCAAACTGTTATATATCATCGTGTTTGTATTAACTTTAATAGTTTGTAATAACTGTAATAAATCTACATTTTCATTTTAAACATTTATTAAACAAAACATTTTTTCCAAAATATATCCATGACACGTTTTCCCCCAAAATGCTATAAATCTATTTTAGTTAATTCAATAAAAACTCATTTTCTATATGAGAGTGGAGAAAAATATAACCATAAATTAAAGCTGCAAGCAGCGATAAGCGGGACCTCGCACCGGTGCCACCGCCACCCAACACTGCCAGCACCACAGTCACCTGCTGGCCCTGTAAATGCGTTTAGGCTATGATTTATATCAAATGTGTGATTTATATCAAATGTGTGATTTATATCAAATGTGTGATTTATATCAAATGTGTGATTTATATCAAATGTGTGAAGGATGGGCCGATCAGATACTGTAGGGCCTGAGAAAAAACGACTAAAAACTTAGGTTAAAAACACTAGTTCGTTAAAGTAGGACGCGTGGAGTTTGTCAAAAATAATAAAAATCCAGATTTAATTCAAAATAAATAATCGCCTGCTGGGATGAGAGCAGAGACCGTTCGAGCATGTTAATGACGGGGAATAATGATGATAATAATGAACACAGAAACAACAGGGACTTCGCACGCTTAGTGCTCGGTCCCTAATAACATGTTGCTTTGCTCATCACTTGTTATCGTTTGTGATTTTAGTTTCTCTGGATCTTTACATATGACAAGCCCAACAGATTTCCCACCGCCTCAGTTTCGCTTTTCTTTATGGGTTCCCCGTTGTGATCTTCGGAAGGGCTTGTGCTTCTTCCTCGTAAACGAAACGAGAACCGGCTCATCAAAGTTGTTGATTTAATAACGCTGAAGACTCACCTGCGTTTTACTGACAGAGTTTTTAAGGCATTTTAAATAAACCGCGTTAAAGTCGGTGCCGCAGGTTTAATATTCGCTGGATATTACAACAAACTTTACTTTAGTAACGCGATCTGGCTCACATACAGTCACACTATTACCATGCATCAAACTATAACAATACATTTGTTTTCACTATCGAGTTTATCCATGAAACGACCCGGAGCTGCTCGCACGTATACAGCGGTACCGTCTGTCTAAGGGACCGTCAACAAATGACACGGTGATGCTGTCACCGCTCATACACATATTCACTAAACATCAACCAAATGTCATTTTTCTATTCTGTTTGCTGTAGTAAAGTCCTAATGCACACCATCTACATACTACAGGTGGAATTATGTTGATATGTCACTTTATACAGTTATGGCAGTGGATTATTCCTTAAAATATTCACTAAAGTAACTGCGTTACTAAAGTAAAGTTTGCTGTGAAATCCGAATGCGGGCAAATTTGAGATCTAATATCCAGCGAATATTAAACCTGCGGCACCGACTTTACCGCGGTTTTAATAAATGTATTTAGTTGTAAATGTTCTGTAAGCACAATAATAATTTACAGAAATACTTACCTGTCTGTAGGATAGACTCAGCTGTCAAGTCAACAGTGAGAGCAGAAGCAAGAAGCCACAGGCATTAACCGGTTTAGACTGTGAGGTGGTACTACAGGAAACTAGAACAAAAGCAGGTGTTGCAAACATGTCAATGCCACCACCCAGTATTTACTGAAAACATCCCTAGACATTTGATGCTGGTTAGATAAGGTTTTGTTTGTTTAGAAAGAATGATGAGTTGTTCCGGAGTTAATATCCAAGTTGTTTGTAGTTTTTATTTATATTTTTAATGTCCATTTTAGTATTTATGTTCATTTTAATTATATTTTTAGCTGTCTTGTCACATGCTTTCGTCACCTTATTATTTATGTTTAGTATTGCTGTATAAGATAAATTCACTTTAGTTTCAGTTTTACAAATACACAAGCTGTGGGTGTTCATAAGTTACACACATCACAACTGACTGACCACATATCGCCCTCATCCATCCAACGAGACACAGGAAACACTTTTTAATCACATGACTTGTAAACTTTACATTTGTTGAAACAGACATTTTTATATTGAAATGAAGATACATGTTAATATTGCAGGTCAGTCTCTTATTTACAAGTGCTAATGTGTTCTTGTTATAAAACACCTGAAGACTTTCTTATTAAATCACCCACTAATATCATAATCACATTATGTTTCTATACTTTCATATAGACCATAAACATTAAAGGACTCAACAAAATAAATGTATAATGTTTGTGGAATTCCTGTAGAGAACTATTAACAGGATTGAACTCTGGATGTATGAACTCTTGATATATGATGTTCCAGATCTATATAATAATAGATTCAGACAGAGACTGAAAAGGTTGAGGAGCCACAGCTGAAAACTCTGATCCAGGACCTACACAGAGGAAGGTATGTATGAGATCACACACAATAAACTTTCTAAACCTCTACATTTACACCCTAATGAACGAATGTGACCCTACAGAAAGCTTCTAATGTTGTGTTCAGGTGTGTTCAGTTGCACATATAATGTTAGATACCTGTGCTCATCTCGGCCACATCTCTCGCTCGCTTCCGACTGATTCGATCAGCTGTGTTAATCAAATACTTCTTTATTTCTGTCTCACAGTCTCCCCTGTTTATGTTGTGTCTGGAAGCGGCATCTGAAAGAGTTTTATCACCTTAAACAAATGACTGCAGACAAGCTGTCAATAAAACAGTGTGTGGGTTTGTTACCTTTGATTATATCCACTAACACAAGATTGGAGAAGGCTTTTTTTTCACCTCTGCCCTGCCAGTTAAACTGTTTCACCAAATCATCTATTAGAACATGTTGCATAATTTTTTTAATCACGTCCTTCTGTCCAGATCCTCCAAGACCCGACAGGTACTTTACCTGAGAAAAATACCTCTTATTATTTGTCATTATTATACAGTCGTCACTTCACTCATTTACAGCTGTCTCTGTATGCTTGTCTCTGCCGTGTGGACTCACGTATTTGTTCCGTGTTGCTGTCTTGCTGAGCTTCTTTTCGGTTCTGATCACATCTTCAAAGCTTTGCAGTGGCAGATTTGGGTTTAGATGAATGTTTGGGGAAATGAGGCTGGAGCTGCCGGCTGCTGGAAGAGACGCTGGTTTCTCCTTCACCAGTTTCTCCAACATGACAGAGTTTTCATGAACTTTGGTCTTTATTTCTCTCAGCGTCTGAAGAATCTCATTATCTGTGGAAAGTGAGTTTAGAGTCATCAGGGGCACAGACGACAGCAACAGACAGAAAAACTAAATGAAAGGACTGACCGTCTGTGGAGGACTGACCGTCTGTGGAGGACTGACCGTCTGTGGAGTCTCTGGATGTTGACACAGTTGCTACTGATGGTGGGTGTTTTGCTATTTCTAGCCGTTTATCAATTTTTGGTCGTTTTATGAGTCCAGTTGCTAATATGCTAGAGAGACGACAAACAGCAACTACTGTATACTGACTCAAAGTAAAAACAAGCTGATAGTACAAATGAATTCAGCAACATTTAAAGTGTTTTGAAAGAACGATTTATGGGATGTGTGTTGCATACCGTTCTCTTTGTTTAATTCCCTCTTGTCTCTCCTTAGCTTGTTCATAAGTGTCTTCAGATACAACAGTAAATGTAAAATTAGTTGTAAAACCAGGATTAGGTTTAGTGTTAATTTCACTTAATGATAGAATAGCAGCTGTTACCGCATTCTCCATGACACTGAATGTTTAAAATGTCCCACTGCTTTCCTGTTGTTAAAGGGTCGAGTCTGTCTCTCACAGCTTCTGTGCACTTTTCAGGTGATTTGAATGGGGGCCAGTAACAGCGTGTCTTATCTAATCTCAGCCAATTAGATGCCACCACCATCACCTCATCTGACTCTTCCAAGGTAACAACTGCAAACATGGCTTGCCTGAAAAAGACAATTGCATCAACTTTGCAAACTTTGTCTAAATCAAACACTGATATCTTTAATATTGTTGCAAAATATCTTTTAGCACCACTATATAACACTATATAAGTTATGTGGTTAGTTATATATGTGCACCGCAGCTCTGTATATATGACATCACAGCTGAGTGAAGCTGAAGTCATTTTATTTACACACTCCTTAATCCCTCAGTATCATGTTGCTGGAACTGATTTAAATACACGGTTGTATTTCATTCCTCACACAGTGAATTCTGAGGCTTTATTTTGGAATTATATCACAATGTGTCAATAATAAAGAATAAATGATTAAATAATACAATACAGTAAAAATGAGTTTCATATTTTGAATGCTTTTTAATCATATATTCTATATATGTTTGTTTTGTATTTAAGAAAAACACAAAGTATCAATCTTTTAAATAAAATGAATCATGCATCTAATAACCCAAATGTCTCGTATAAAGAGTAAATTAAGTTACCTTGTCGGTAGAAAGTGTTTCTGTAATGACACCAGCTTTGGTTTGGTGTTATGTTTGATTTGGTTACATCTACTGGTTGGGTTCCTGTAAAGCAGGTTAGATGTTTGAACAAGACCAGACAAGGTGTTTGTACTACCTGCAAAACAAATGTGTGCCGCTCTGATCAGTGAAACAGTGTGTGATCAGTGTGTGTGTGTGTGTGTGTGTGTGTGTGTGTGTGTGTGTGTGTGTGTGTGTGTGTGTGTGTGTGTAAGGCCGTAAAAATTTAAGTTTGTTTTGCATGGCAGTTTTGACTCTTTGTTGTTCAGGCTAGAGAGAATTAAACAAAATCTGTTGGTTTGCATTAGGAAGCACAAGGTTGGCTTGGAAAGGAAAAAAGATTTGTTTGTTTTGTGCTCATTTCAGAGCCCTGACATGGCATAACATGGTTTGTGTTTAACCCATAAAACACTTGTTTGTTGATGTTATGTGTTGGCTGTGTTACACCCTTGTGACGTTTGATAGTGTTTGTTGTGTTCTGGAGGTTTGACTTCATTTATTAATTATAGTTCATTGTTGTACTTCAGCTTCTAGTCATATTTATATTCATGTCATAAGTCATATTCATGGCAGGAAACTCAGGGTTTGCACAGAAGTTGTAAAAGTTTACTTAACCTGTGCAGCTGACACACAGATGACATGCAAACTCGTGTTTCATGTCTTTTCTCATTTGTTTTATAGCTGTGCATCTGGCCAGTGAACTGCAGAGGCAGCAACACAAACTCGTGCTGTTATTAATATAATATATGAATGCATTCGGTTCCAAGAGTCCTGGAGCTTCATCTTATTATGTATCTAGTGCGTCTCAGTTTGTTATTTATAGTCATTTTGGTCTAAAAAGACCAGCAACCAGATACACGAGGAAACATGACCGTAGAGCTGTGCTGCTATTCTTACATATATTATATATTATAAACGCTTTGTGATTGTCAGAGGATGGACGTGACAACATTTACACACGTTATTGTTTATGTGACGTTTAAACGCGTTTAATACATTTTACAAACGTTTTACTACGAACCTCAACCAAACCAAAATAAGATCCTGGCAGGATGTAGATGTTCAAAACCAGTACCTCTATAAAATAAAACAACCGCGTTAAGAGTGTCCTCAGTAAAATAGTATAACGTTTGTCGTACCATGTAAATGCATTTAAAAGTAAAACTGTAACCAAAGAAAAAGATTCAAGATTTAATCGTTTATTACGATCGTCGCATCTGCCAGGACCCGCCAGTACCCGAGCGCTGACGGAAGTCGCCGCAGCTCGAGCGGAGAGTCGCGATCGCGGATAAATAAACATACAGGTAACAAAACAACCGTCGTGCATGAAAACACAGCGAGATAAAACACGTGTGTGGCTGTTAAAACGATGCATGACCGCGGATGTGACCGCTTCGGTTCGAGCAGGTGAACGGTGGTCGTCCGGACGCAGTGGCCTGACAGAATAAAGCCTCGACGCGCTCATCGCCAAATGCATTCATATCTATCAAATGCATTCATATCTAACAAATGCATCCATATCTAACAAATGCATCCATATCTAACAAATGCATTCATATCTAACAAATGCATCCATATCTAACAAATGCATTCATATCATCTAACAAATGCATTCATATCATCTATCAAATGCATTCATGTCTATCAAATGCATTCATATCATCTATCAAATGCATTCATATCATCTATCAAATGCATTCATATCATCTAACAAATGCATTCATATCTAACAGATGCATTCATATCTAACAAATGCATCCATATCTAACAAATGCATTCATATCATCTATCAAATGCATTCATCTCTAACAAATGCATTCATATCTATCAAATGCATTCATATCATCTATCAAATGCATTCATATCTAACAAATGCATTCATATCTAACAGATGTATTCATATCATCTATCAAATGCATTCATATCTAACAGATGCATTCATATCTATCAAATGCATTCATATCTATCAAATGCATTCATATCTATTCGTATCTAACCTCACTTATAACTGAGTGCATGTGAGAGAAACGCGTGTGTGTCAGTATTACACGCCACATGTTGTTGTTGTTGTTGTTTATTTCATGTGTTGTTTGGTATTAAAGGGGTTGTTGTGGTCCGTGTTGATGTATAGCAGTCGCTCGTGTCAGAGGGTTTATTACATACAGTAAATAACACGAGGCCTTGTGTTTATAAACGTTATTGTTGCGTTTTGTTAACATTGCTGTGATTTTGATTCAGGCATTGATGTAAGTTGATGTTAAGCGTGTTTGTGGATGTTAGCCAGGCTAACAAAAGCCTTACGTGTTTATTCTGTATTAATGTTATTATTATTTACGTTACTGAGAGATTTTAGCATTAAACAACAGAAATGTGCCATTCAGTATGTATAGATACCATTCATTCAGCCTGTCTCAACACTGACCAGTTTGTATTACACTGTAAAACCCGACAGCTTGACTAATGGTGTTAAAATCATTTATACAGGCACCTGCTGGTTAATTCACATACTGTATATGACACATGCTGGTCAGATAAAGCCAACAGCTCACATTATAAATCATTATGATAAACTTATTATTGCAAAATGGTGTAAAGAGACAAGCTATTTAATATGCCCAGGCTTAGTTTTGTGTTGCAGTAAGAACTTACAATAACAAGAGAAAATGTTTATATTACAACTCATTTTGTTGCAGACGCTTGTCTCTGACGTCTTGTTTGTATTTGTTGTAGGATTGAGTCCACTGTCCAGGCATGGGGGACATGAAAACCCCCGATTTCGATGACCTGTTGGCAGCGTTCGATATTCCTGACATTGATGCCAAGGAGGCTATTCAGTCAGCCCCGGAGGAGGTGGAGGGGCATCAAGGAGCGGGCGGAGCGTCACTCATAAAGTCCGGTGACGGTTCGGTCGGAGGAAGTTCAGCCCTTGGGTCTCAGAGCCCGCCTGCGGATCCTCACAGCGATCCTTCCATTGTTAGCGTGATTGTGAAGAACCGGGTTCGTCCGGAGCCCTTTGATGGTGGTGACGGCTCGCTACCAGAACCCCTCAGCCATAATGGGTTTGTGTCTTCAGGTGGATCAGTACATCTGTCTCAGGCCCGGTGCCAGGCTAATGGAGAGCAGTGGCCCATATGCAGCTCAAAGGTGGTTCCAGAGACCTCAGGGTCTGTTCATGGATCTTCCAGCAGCTCCAAACAGGGCAGCAACATCTTCAACAAGCTGAAGCCTCTGATGGCACAAGGAGCTGGAGACTCTGTTGGAAGAGCTCGAAAAATGCAACTTCTGCAGCAGCAGCACATGCAGCAGGAGATGAACCTGGAAGCTGCAGACAA
>JBAJNP010004981.1:0-30866 GCA_036877545.1 Yasuhikotakia modesta | reverse complement strand
GTGTGTCTGTGTGTGAGTGTGTGTGTCTGTGTGTGTGTTAGAGGTGAAAAGAAGGCTAATGGCAGTCAGAGAGACTCTCACACCTGTGAACATTATGATTTAAATTGTAATGTTCACAGGTTTTAATGAATGATTTAAATGAATCATATATTTGTGAGGATATTTAAATAAAAATGTAAGATAAGAATGACCTAAGAGTCAAAAGAGAAAACAAGCAGGAAACAGGAAAAAACGACAGAGAGAGAGAACGTATGTGTGTGTAAGAGAGAGAGTGTGTGTGTATGAGAGAGAGAGAGAGAGAGTATGTATGTGTGTGAGTGTGTGTGTATGAGAGAGAGAGAGAGAGAGAGAGAGCATGTGTTGGTGTGTTTTTAGGCATGTTGGCATGGAAATGGAAGTAATTACTGAGTCTGAAACCACACTTCTGTTCCACATTTCTGAAAGCAGACACACACACACCACAAAACGAACCATTTTCAAAACTACTAAATGACTAACAAAAGCTACTTAAAGCTCCATGTAAAACTGCTTTAAGAATCACATTCAGTGTGTGTGTGTGTGTAACAGCACTGAACAGATCAGATCAGTTCACATTACACACATTTCAGACAAATGTACGAAATGACTACACAAACTTGTTCTTGTACACAGAGCTGTCGGTCATTTGCAGAATGACTAAAGCTGAATTCACTCCAGAAATGTAGAAAATCCACGTTTACAGAACAGGATTGGATTTATTTACAGAAGTCAGTTTGGATTGTGGTCTCACTGCAGATAAATCAATGCATGGTTTCAATATTAATGTACTATATATAATATTGTACAATATGATAAATGAATTTAACAACCCACATGATTGTAAAGAGCAAATACACTTTTCCTTTGGAACTTTGCAGTTTTCTCAGTTGTTAACAGACAGTTAACAAATCTCACATTTTAATAAATCAGTCAGAAATTCTCAGGCTCTCAGGTTGTGTGAGTTTGTGTTGAACACTCAGCGCAGTCCTCGTGATTTACACTGACTGAAGAAAGTCAGTCAAAGCAGAAAAATAAGTGTCATATAGTGACACCTTTAAAAATCTCCATCCTTAAACTGCTGGGGCCGTTTGTTCTTCATCAAAAGAAAAGAGTTTCATGGGCAAATTTTCTCCCTACATCATGTCCAGGGAACACAGTCAGATAAATGACACACTGCGGAAAGCAAAGCTCTGCAGACACGGATGATCTCTGTGAAACAGGAGTCTGGTCGTCTGAGGAAACACATTAAAGTTGGTTTAAGAGTGAAATGACAGAGAGACACGCAGCGATCCTGAAACAGTCACATCAGACACATCAGACACCTGCAGTCAGACTGAGTGGTGGTGGAAACATCTTAACAAACACAGATGTTACCTTATGACGTCTTTCATGTGATCCTCAATAGTACATAAAAACAGCATGAAGTGTTCAGGTAATCTCAGGTTATAGATGTAATGATGTCAGGTTAAGAAACTAGATGTTTTAAACATTCCTAGATCATTTAAAAGAACATTTGAATGTTTTTGTAACTTATGGGAACATTTGCAAACATTCTTAAAACCTAAAGTTGTGAACCTGGAACTGCCTGCCTGCTTACCTAATGATGTCAAATCTTCTCCAGTCCGTTTGTTAGACATCATCTTGTGTTGAAATTTTAACTGGCCAATATTTATCAGCTCACATGCTGTAAAGAGAGAATTAGAAAACAAAACAGAATGAAAGAGAGAAGCTGTTTCTCTTATGAAAGATCTCTTTCTGTGAATGCTTCACATCTCTGTGTACACACTCACCATTCAGTTACATTTAATGGGCTCTTTTGTACTGGGGGAACTGGGAAAATGTACAAAACTCCATCCACTGGAACCACAGAGCTCGGAACAACTAATATCTGATCCTTTCTGAACTCAGATCTTCAAAGATATCTCCTGGAACAAAGACCCTGAAAGAATCTCACACATGGATGCATACTTAGTAAGAAATGTTCAAAACCAGACCCATACATGCTCTGACAGAAGAGGGCTTCAAGATTCTTCTCTTGTCATTGAACTGTAAGAAGGTTAATTTGAGTTCTTGAAATGTTTCGGGTTCCCTGGAGATCTTTCCATCTGTAGAAAACGACTGAAAGAAAAGTTTTGAGGAGAAACTGCTTGAGATGCTGGAGGGCTTTTAGAGGAGTTTGGAAAGTAGCTGTGAGACACTTCACAGTTATCAGTCAAACACATTTACATCCATTTTCGTTCTGTCTGTTGTTGTGGCTTTTAAATATTAAATAAAGTCACAACTGACCCTGACAGCCAGTAATCGCACCGTTTTAACCGTATGGAAAATAATTCAATAATAACTGGAAATTAAAGTGTTGAACATGTTTCAGGCAACATGATGAAAGAATTTTCAGTTTAAAGCTCATGACGTCTTTGTGACTTATTTCCACCTCAGTCAGTTCACAGCCAATGTTGTGATTCCTGTACATTATTTACCATCTGCATGTCAGTGAATGACAGATACAGTCTCACACACACACACACACACACACACACACACACTTACTCATCTGCAGTAGCTCTTCTGAAGCCTCTGTCTGTTTTCATTTAATAAACTTCAGAATATCTTCACATTCCCGCAGGATCTGCTGTTATTATCTGGACACACATCATAATCCATGTTTGTTTCTCCTGCTGCTCAAATAGACTGAAGTTCCTCCAGCCACAGAGAGAAACAGATTATGTGTGTTTGTGTGATTTGATCATTAGGTGTGGATCCATCATAAACTCATTATCACTGCTGAGATGTTTAAATGTTTCACACAAATGAACGTTCTGTTTGTACTCACTCTCATGTTGTTCCAGACTTCAGAAACAATCATCAGTTGTTCTCTGAAAGGATGAGAAAAAGTATACGAGAGGAACACACAGTAACTCTGTGAAGAACAATAAACATCACACACATCTCAGACAAATACAGGAAGTAAAACCTTCATCTTTTGTCTTGAACTTCTTCAATCGTTCACACACTGCACAGACAGCATCTGTGAATAAAACTAAACAAATCTAGCAACACGTTTGCTTTGCGTTACATCCCTGACATGACAGAAACTTCTTCAACTTCTTCCAGTTGAGGTTTAAACCTCGGCCAGATTCTGAATCATAAATTCTAAGTAACTTCATGCCGTCAGAAGCGGTAAATTACAGCACAGCTCTCCAGCCCCGAGCTTCTGCAATCCACTTCTGCTCCAGGACTGTCTCACATCTGAATTAAAGCACCGCGGACAGAAGAGTTTAATGCGTGTGCCGGAAGTTCATCTTCAGGTTTTTGGCTCTACAGACAAAAACTGAGAGGAAAAGGGTGAGACACACACAGGTAAAAATAGATCAATAAAGAACAAGACGGAGAGGGAGGAATAAAAGGTAGAGACAGACATGAACAGAGTGAAAGACAAATGTGAGACAGTGAGTGTGTGTGTGTGAGAGAGTGTGTGTCTGTGTGAGTGTGTGTGAGAGAGTGTGTGTCTGTGTGAGTGTGTGTGAGAGAGTGTGTGTCTGTGTGAGTGTGTGTGAGAGAGTGTGTGTGAGAGTGTGTCTGTGTGAGTGTGTGTGAGAGAGTGTGTGTGTGTGTGAGTGTGTGTGAGAGAGTGTGTGAGACTGTATGTGACAGTGTGTGTGTCTGTGTGAGTGTGTGTGAGAGAGTGTGTGTGTGTGTGTGTGTGTGTGAGAGAGTGTGTGTGAGAGTGTGTGAGACTGTATGTGACAGTGTGTGTGTCTGTGTGAGTATGTGTGAGAGAGTGTGTGTGTGTGAGAGAGTGTTTGAGACTGTATGTGACAGTGTGTGTGTCTGTGTGAGTGTGTGTGAGAGCGTGTGAGAGAGAGAGAGAGTGTGAGTGTGTCTGTCTGCTGGTTTTCCTCTGCTGTCAGACCAGAAACAGGAAACCCATGAATACTGTAAGAACAGTTACATTACAGTTACAAAACTAATTAATAAAAAAAAATAATAATTTTACACATAATGATTTTCTGTCACATAAAAAACACTAAAGGCACATCAGCTAAACAGAATACGATTATAATAAGATTAATAATAGTTTTCACATGACAAATGATGCTGCTATAAATGATGGCCTGTGTCTTAGTATCGCTCCAGTTTTAGTTTAATGTGACAAACAAAGGAGCTTTACTGCAGCTGGAGTATTTTATGATTGGCATATAAATGGAAGCAGGAAAATGAAAAGCATTATATCAGTCTCTCCACATTTAAATGTTAAATAACAATGACATAATGGAGGCAGTGAGATTTGCAGAAATGGGAAAAGCATTTGTCTATGTAATCACACCACCTGATGAACCTGTTGCCCTCACATTGTCCTGAGACTGTAATGTTTTAGATATGCGAACACCTGCTACGTTTAGCGTCTAACATTCATGTACGCAGCCCCTCTAAACGAAGGACAAAAACACCCTCCAACACATTCTGTGCTATTTAAAACTGTGCATTGCCCGTTGCCTGCAGTCGTGGCTATATTAACATTAGCTGTGTGCTAGACTGACCTGTCAGCATTACTGACTGGAGAGACAGAAATAACAGAGAGAGAGAGAGAGAGAGAGAAATTCCTCAGTTTCACATGGAAATTATCACCATTTAATTTCAAATGTTTTGAAAATTTTCATTCAGGAAACTTCAAAAGGAAACAGTGAGAGAAGATGAATAAACCGCAGATCAGGTTTTCTGTCCACGTGGAGGAAATTTCTTTACATATCCACAAAAATGTACCAAAGGCCTGAGAAAACTTTACTTGGTGGAAAAAAAGGTTCATAAAGGAACAAATTATAGTCAGATGCTGTCCTGCCTTCTGAGTGTCCTAACAGACCATCATGTGGAGTCACACGTACTGATGCTAGCATAGGGAATCAAACATTTCAGTGAAACAGAAAACACTTTAAATCATCTTTTACCTAACAGACATTTTAAATGTTCTGTGATCTTTCAAAAGAACATTTTTGTAAATTAATGTAAACATTCTTACAACCTAAAACGTTTAGCTGGAGACAATAAAACATTTGGTACTGCCACAAGGTTTGTGAAACCAGCAGAGAATCACTTTATTAGCCAATAAATCATCTTTCCATATGCGCTGTATACATCTGAGAGCCAAGCTGTGTTTTAATTCAAAGGCACCAAACAATCGCAAACAAAACAGCAAACAAACTTTAATTCCAGCCCAGCTCACAGCCATTAAAACAACAGCTGAACTGCACCGATGTTAAAAATGTGATTTCATTTACCAGGGTGATCAAATGTTTCATCTCTGTGTCCTAAACACAGTCGGGTCAAGTTCAGCTCCGACCCTAAACTGGTCTTAAAGACTCGTGTGTGATATGTACAGTTACAATAAAAGAATAAATAAGGACAGATAAGTGTTACTGGTGTAATGTCTATACATAGTTAGCTGTTGCTATGGTTACCGCCTCAGACAAAAGCAACTTTTGGTACATTTGAATGTGTTTGTTTGATATTATAAGATCATGTTTAGTTAAAACATAAACTAGTGTGTAAGTTAACAGGTTTAAAACTCTGTAAATCTTGTACTGTAGTTTGTTACTTTTGAAGCCCCTGTTAGTTCCCACCCGGGGTTTAACTGTTTTCTAAAGCTGGTTCATTATTTTGCAAATGTTTGTGAATGTATGAAGATTTGTTAGTATAAAATGCTGTAGAACCAATTTCAGCTAGACATGAGAACAATGAAAACTGTAGCAGATTATGTGAAACAGTAACGGCAAAAACACAGAAACAGCTTAACATAAAAAAACTTCACAGACTCAATAGACCTTCTTTGCTTCTGTATAAGAACTAAATCACTGTTTTAATACTGACTCTTAAACGTTAACATACAACAGGCAACAGAAGCGTTTTATCATGTTGCTAAAGAAGCTACTATAGAAAACATTTGGTATCGCAAAATCTCTTGCATTGCATTGCCTTAAGTTCATCATTTATAAAAGAAGCATTCTGCATATGTACTGGGCTTTTAAAACCCCTTTTTTGGTATTTTCAACTTTTCCCCATCAAACATTATTCAACAGAACATTCAAGAAAAACCTGTACCACACAATTATTTTTAAAACTTGAATAAAGTACGTTTAGTGCAAATTCAAATAAACTCGCTGAACTCTTGACACTGTAAATACTCCACATTCACAGAGAATATTGAAACTAGATTTAATAAAAATGGATGGATGTTTTTCTCTCAAGCATTAAAGCAAGAATGTCCAATCTTGCTCCAAAGGTCCACTGAGGTGTTTAGCTTCAACCACATCAAACACACCTGAAGCGACTCATATAGTCTGATTCGGGTTGGAGCTAAACTCTGCACTGGCCCTTCTGTAGCAGGAGCGGAGCTGCTTGTTTGAAAGGGATCGTTTGAGCCCTTTAATAACATGGGTTTGTGTTCAGATGAATTCAGATTTAATCACAGGCGGCTAAATGTTTTAAAAACGTTTGTGTGATACTTCAGTTAAACATTTGCCAGTTCAAACGACAGTATGTACAAACTACAATATGCATATTTATTCATTCATTCGTTCATATCTGTGTTTCATTCAGTAACTGTTTTCTCTGCTGTCGTCCGCTCGTGAGGTTTCCAAGCGTTTTTCATGCATTCCACAGATGCAGAGAGAAGGAGCCGTGATGAATGTTTCTACTAAACATTTGTTTTTTGAGTTTAATGTTTAAGTTGCAGACGATCTGTGAGTCTGTCCGCCTGAGTCCCACAAAAACAGAGACATTAACATCATAAAGCAGAAGTTTCAGGGCACTTGTTAGTGAATCTCTCCAAAACTGACAGGAAATGTGTGGATCATTTTCTACCCCAAAATCAAAAGAAATAAACAGGAAATTATATATATTATATAAAGAAACTGTAGCCTGTGTAAAATATTCAAATATGAAATATAGAGAAATGTGTCAAAGTCCAAAGCTAAATATGAGCATGATGGAGAAAAAACAATAATCTATATTTAATTAAAATGTAATTAATAAAAGAACTGTTGTGTGTATCCAAGTATGTTGCCATGTGAACCAACAGAGATGAAAAGAAGAACAACACACACACAATTCACAGCATCACAGATTATGAACTGAGCTCCAGTCGCTGAAAACGGCATTTTCTCCAGTTACAATAATTCTGCTTTTCATCTGAATGGTCCAACAAGCTAAAGTTTGATGTTTTCACAAGCAGAATTTCTTTTGGTTTTAGGGTGAAATGTGAGGCAGACTGAGATCCACCTGCTCAGATGAAGCTGCACTGAAGCCACAGGCTGAAGAAGATGATGATGAAGATACCGCTGGACATGGACAGAGGAGCATCAGATCCAGATGGCTCCTGAATGATGGACGGCTGGTGGACATTAGCTTCTGTGACAGCTGGAGAGAGAGATTAAAGACAGCAACGTTACAGTTATGTTCTCCCACAGACGTCTCAGCAGTAGCTCTCTGGACAGATGTTTACAGCTGCTCCTCTTGAGGCACGTGTACGACTCCTAAAATAAGCTCTTGTTTATCTTACAAAGCTCATAAACTGCGACTGAAATAGCTGCACTATTTACAATTTGACCCAAACAGACGCAGACGTCTGTACAGCGGTTCACGTTCCACTCTTTACAGAGACGGATCAGAACTCCAGAACCACAGCATCTGCTTCTCTCTCAAACGTGACTTAAAAACGCCAAACATCCAACCAGTCCTCTGACACCTCACCTCTCATCCGTGTCTGGGCTGTTTGTTTCCACCGCCATCCTTTATTCCACCTTTCACTCTCTGCTGGGTGACACAACCCAGAAACGTTCTCAGAATGTTGGGTATCGTTCTCTTAAAGTTATTGATCGTGAAAGATTATATATCATATCAAAAACTTCATTTACTTAAAGTTACTACATATGTTTCCAGCATTTTTAAAATAACATTTTTAATGTTTTTGTTACTTAATGGAAACGTTGTTACAGCCATGAGCTGGAAGCTGGAATCACTTATGAAAGTCATCAGAAAGTGATGACTTCAGTTTCTGTCACTCATCATGAAGTAAAGCTGTATGCAGTCTCTGCCTGTTCACCATGACTATACAATCCCTTCATTTCTCTTTGGTTAAATGTCTTCAAACTGAAGAATGCACAGGTCATCTCTTTAAAACCCTCACGCTGCTCTAACCACCGACAACAGAAGCTGTTTAACACAAGCTCTGTTTTATCATTCAGATTTACAGGCTCTGGACTCTGTCTCACTCACCACAAGTTGATTCAGCAATGTGGTGCTGAGGTAAAGACAGAGAGAGAGAGAGAGAGAGAGAGGGACAGAGAGAGGACTTTGGAGTGACTCATACTGGGTGGTTGCTGATGGGAAAGATGAACAGTACCCATGACCTCACACACACACTCACACACACACACACTCACACACACACTCACACACACACACTCACACACACACACTCACACACACACACTCACACACACACTCTCTCTCTCTCTCTTGAGTTATGATTATGAATGTAATTAATCATACACTCATCTGTCATAAAAGTCTATTAACTTTACAGTTTAGTCCGTAAACGAAACATTGAATGTTTTTATTTTTTTCTAACAGAGCTCAATACACTAATATGTATATTTATATATGTATAAATATACTGTAAAGTATATTAATAAGACTTTACAGCTCTACTAACAAACACAAGCATCTACAGTTCCACTGTAAACCTGTGAGTCTGGATTCAGTCAACAACAGGGTGTTTCATCAGTGACTGTCCTCACCGCTTCTAATGAACACATTTCACACAGATCTTACACTGCAGCCTGGCTGACCGATTCATCTGGAGCCTGGCCTTCTGTTGCCTGGAAATCCACCTTTAATGAGACCCACCCCTCACTCTGATAAAGACCAGAGAGAGAGATCATGATGGCTTCTGTATGCAGGCAGTTGCCACAGTCATCTCTATAGAGATGTGGTCAGACTCGGACAGCTGCATGTAGGAGGACAGAACCACACCAGGTCATAAAAACAACACACACATCTCTGTGAGCATCTCTGTGTGTGCACTGGACCAAACGTCTGACACTCAACATAAACCTATTTTACCTGTTCTATCTTTATCAAACCTAAAACGTGATAAACATGAAGAGATTTGTGTGCTAATCCTTCACTCACACGTTTGTGTTTGTGGCAAACACTGGAACCCAAATGTTTGCATTTGAAAACATGTTTTCTGTGAAACACTGGCCCACTCCAAATGCACACACTCCTCACACTCAGTCAGCTCCTCTGTGGGGTTAATGCGCTGAGAGAATGTCTAATCAGAGAGAGACATATTTCTCATTGTTGTTTCACTGAAATCCTTAAGTTCTGAAAGATCCTGTCCAGCTGTGGCGTCTGTCTGACGGGAAACATTCCGTAACGTTCCGAGCGTCTACAGGATATGGGCAGCTCTCGACCGCCTTACAAGCTTACGTCCCGATCCCTTAGATTAGGGCTGGGACTGTGGCTTCGGCACGCACCAGACTTTCACTGCATGCAAGAAAAATAAGATGAACATGACTGCTTGTTATCTGAAATCTAACGGTTCTGTTGAAATGAACAAAAATCAGTTACTGATTAATTACATGACAGATTAGTGTTCAGAACAGAGCTAGTTAATAATGAAGTAAATAATTCATCATTTGTCTATTAGCTCAGAGGTTACGTCAGGTCTGTAATCTGAGTAAAGGGTCCAGCTGTTAGACGCTGTGTGTGTAGTTTCAGGATTACACAGAGATGGTAGTAGAGAGCAGCTGTGTTGGACTGCAGTGAGTTTATTGTGTGTTCGGTGAACGTAGGGAAAGCTCCACATATGTGCCTGCAGTACGGACAGATGTTGCTACCAGTCTTAGCAATTTCCTTCTAAGTTTCATCCACAGCAGAGAGCAAATATAAACATCAAACTTCTGCTATTTTGTGGCTCTTTTCCCTCCCTGGAATTTAAAATTCAAGTTCTTTAAGGTACAAAAGTTAACAGTGATGCCATAAAGTAAAAAACAGTGAAAGCAATAATATAGAAATATGTTGTCCATGGGAGCGCAAGAGCAAAACACAATATCTGCACCATGTATCTCAGAGCTCATATAGCACACATACTCAATGTATACAGAACAATTATTACATTTAAAATAATAATCATATTATATCTGCCCCTTAACTCTCTGTTCATCTCTTCTGAGATCTATTCCAGTCAGAGAAAAACTGTTTTGTTAGTCCAATTAATATTTAATTCACATTATTTTTATTTATCTTATGTATTATTTGCTTAAATTCTGTCCTTTTTAAAACAGAAACACTGTGAGACAGAAACTAGAACTCTTGATCTCCCAACAACAGAGATTCTGTGAAATCTCTGTTGTTGAGAGATTTCAGCTGACGTTTCTTTTCTCAAACACAAATAACATCGTCAGCGCATCTGTCAGACCAGCATGATAAAGTTGAATTTTGTGACTCAACAGGAAGTAAAGTAACACTGGAGTAAGTCTCAGTTCAACAACACATCTGCGTCAGCAGTCAGTGTGACTCTCATTACACACCAGACTGTAGCTGAACTCTCCTCTATTACTGTCTGTTTGGTAGAAAAACCTTTACAAAACAAATCAGGTGAAACTGAATTCAATCCAAGTTACATACAAAACATTAAAGCTGCCAGCTGTAACCTCTGTCTCTCCACAGATATTTCTGTTTAACACATAACCTGTCAAATTCAGATCACATTGAAAAGAACGCTGAGGTGTCTGCAAATGACAATTTTCATCTCATCACAGAGGAATTTAAACAGGAAGTGTTTCATTAGTTGAACATCACTGAGCGTCTTGTGGGAGAGTTGAGAAGAGAGACTGGGAGAGTGTATGTTTAAAAGGGACAGAGAGAGACAGACTGACAGAGAGACAGACAGAGAGAGACAGACAGACAGAGAGAGAGGAGATAGAGAGAGAGAGGAGAGAGAGAGAGAGACTGACAGAGAGACAGACAGAGAGAAAGAGACAGACTGACAGAGAGAGAGACAAACCAAATGAGAGCTCTCACTCCCATCTCTCCAGTATACTGTACTGTACCTGTTTTCTCCTCGTTCAGCTCAACTACAGTAAGTAACGTGTCTCTGCAGTCACTCAGGCTCTACAGTCCTGCTTCTGCCACGTTAGTGCTGGTTGCTAAGAGACCCTGAAGATTCCAGAATCCTCACGTGTCCCATCCAACCCACAGCCATTAGGATGAAGCTCTGAGTTCTCAGCTTTGGTTACCGAGGAGAAGAATCTGGTATGAGACCAGAGGACCAGAGCGAGAGGCTAAATCGCTGAACACAACCAACCACAATCCATCTTCCTACCATGAGAGCCAAACAGTCAGAGGCACAAACAAAAGACACAACAAAGAACGATCGACAGTAATGAGCTGTTCTGAAATGGCCGTCATTTTGGGCCCAAAAGCAGACTGAACTGAGGGGAGTTAGCAGAACGACACACTTTAACACTGATATTTGGATCAGTATGTCACAGAATAAACAGTTGGCTGAGGGGTCTTCTGCGGCAGACTTCAGCCGCTGCGCTGCGTTCCATGTTTTGTAGGAGGAACAATGACAGCACAGCCATGGTGAAGCTGATGAGATATCTGCAGCACATGCTAGGCTAACACAACTACTAAATCTATTATGTACTACATCTCAAACATTAAAAGAATAGTTCATTTAAAACTGAAGGTCACTCATGCGGCGTGTGTGACTCTCCCTTCAGATTAATACTGCGACACGTCGACTCCCCAGTTTACAGGGAGTGCTCTCAGAACACTCACTAATGTTCTCACAAAGTTTTACAAAACGTTATTCAACTTTAAAACTTCCATATAAAAAAACTTTTTGTTAAAAAAATGGTTACAGAACAAAAAAGTTTTAAAAACATTCTCACACACAAACACACAGACCGATAAACACAAGGATGCAAAGATGTTTCAGTCTTGATGTTTGTGCTGCAATCTGGTATCTGACATGTTCATATTAAAATACTAAATACATCTGAATTTAAAGGAAACATTTTCACCAATAGAGTTATTTACCAGAAATGATTCACCCAATAAATATGTTGTAAACAAAACTATGATAAATGTTTTAAAGCAGCTGTTTGCTTTCATGTTGATGAGTGACAGTCTCTGCTTATGAGGAACATCACAGGTCAAAACCAGCCATAAACCAGCACAGACCGTGACCTACTGACCAATGACAGCGTCCGCACCGAACACATCTGCAAATGAATGAACAGCCCTGGGGTCAGAGGTCAAAGTGTTTAATCACATTCTGCCCATAGGGTCAGTGCTACGGTCTCTGTAACTACCCCTCTATCAACTTAAATGCCGGGTTGTCATGAAAACGGCTCACAGGCTAAAGGAACAGGGGTCAATGGAAAGGCATTCAGTGTTGTGAAATGCAGACGCCTGTGAGAAATAGAACTCATGATGATGTGTGTGTGTGTGTGTGTGTGTGTGTGTGTGTACAGTACATATCTGTGGTCTATCACACACCATCTCTGACACCACTGTCACATGACAAACACACACTAATGTGTGACTCAAAATCACTACAATACATTGTGTTATTTTCTAACATTTCAGACCTGTCTCAGATAACGTTTCTATAACATCACTAGAATGTCCAGGACAGCAGCAGTAATCTCTCTGCCCTTGAGATACACAGGTAAGGTAATTATTTAACTAACAGAACCAACCAAGGTGGGATTTTGGGTGTGTACTCACAGGCCATGGGCTCAGACTCTCCAGAACCTTCACATCCATCCTCATCATCACAGTCACCGCTGGGCCCCGCCCCACTGCCAGGCTCCTCCCACGACAGTCCCTGTCCCACCCCCGGCATCACCTCCTGTATCTCCTGCAGAGACAAACACAGTCCATCACATCACAGGTATCACAGGTATCACTGTGTGTGTGTTTGTGTTAAGGGCAAAATACAGACACTAAACAACTGTCAATAACGGGCTGCAGAAACAAACAAAAGGTAATTTGTTATGTAACAGCCTACAGTCGGATTGATTATAAACTCCTGCCTGAACAGATTTATCAGTCATACATTTAGCTCCCAAACTACATTATTAGAGTTACAGAAACCTCAGCGTAACAGAACACAATTTTATAACAGTAGCACATAACAGTAATGTGATAAAGATGTTTATAGTTTTATACATGCAAACATGTCTTTCCTGAAAATCAAACCCACAACCTTTGTGCTGCGAACGCAACACTCCAGCTACCAGTGTAGCTACAGGAACTTGTGTAATTGTGAACATCAACACAGCCTTACAATCCAGGCCAGACACACTCAGTGAACTGGTTCAGAACCACGCTCAGTGAACTGGTTTAGAAGCACACAAGCAACAGATATTTTAAACCACTAGAAGATGTGTTAGAAGGTGAATCACTTGACTGTAGTCTTCCTCTGCCTGCAGAGTAAATGTCACAACATGCTTCTATATACAGTTCTACAGAAGTTCTGCACATAAGTGCAGCGGGACCTAAATGTCAGAGTGAAGGCTGAACTCTGTGACCTTTAACCTTTGAATCAGCACAACCAGGAGCCGGCGGCCGCACACACTCACCGTTTCACCCCTGCTCAGGGCTCAGAAGTCATGAGACACGAGCTACAGATAAATATAGGAGGTGAGCCAGGAGAAAGACAGACAGACAGAAATGACAACAGCAGCAGACAAACGGCTGATTCTTCACTGCTGGGGTTTCTAACTCTGTCCTGACGACACGCACACAAACACACACACACTTTCACACACACACTTTTAAACACACACTTTCACACACACACAGATAACTTTCTGTTAAACCGTTTCAGGATTTTCTGACGAAACAGAAACACTCATTTCTCATGTACTGCACAGCTGCCATTCATGTATGATAAAACTATAACCTGCTCAATGAGCAACTATCAGTCAAAATCACCCATCGCTATTTCAGCTGCATAGCAACAATCTGTTATTGTTACAGCAGGTGCTAAAAGTGACATCGCATCATATAGAAATGCAGTTATTAAATCACAACACACTAAATATTTACACAGATCATTGAACATGCAGCCCTCACAGGACGTATTAGTGTTTGGCTGCTTGGAAAGTGTGAAACTTGGCCAGTATGTGCAAAGTAGGTCACATGAAACATGACATATCATTTTACTTTTCACACACACACACACACAGTAAAGGGAGTTCAAACACAACCAAACACCATCACCTGTGTGTCTCTTCCTGTACATGTAAGATCAGGGCTCATCTGCCCGGTTACTGCTGTGTCAGACACAGGACCATAACAGAACCAACCAATCGTTGCATTCTGTCCAGACGCAATGATAGGACGTCCTGCTCGCCTGTCAAACTACTTTCATTTTTATTGGAGGTCTGAGATCACTCCAAACGAAGGGCTGTTAAATTTGCTAGTGAAACTGCCAACCCCACCTTTAAGATCTACAAGCCACCGTTTGTTTAACCTGCCCTAGTTTACATCTTAGTACGACATTAAAATCAAATATGTCAGACGCACAAAAATATAGACGCATAGAAAATAAGAGTGGTTTATAGAAAGACCAGGCAGGGACTTAAATAGCAGCTTTTATTATGGGAATCACTTTGACATTTACAAACAAATCAGATACTGTTTTCAGTGTAGCACAACTTAAACTTAAAATACACATTCCAACAACCTTAAACTGCCCTCAGCTCACTGAGAGCTACACCAGATTCTTCTGTAAGAGCCAGTGTGTGTGTGTGTCTAATAGTTCATGCTGCTTTGTTGAAATCTCCCAGCAGGGCTCAAGAAAACACATTCCAGGACTTAATGCCCAAAACGAGGGTAAAATATTACATATTTACCCCGCAGTGGGTAAGAGACAGCGTGTGATCAGGTACATAAATCTGTGTAAAAGCAGAACAACAGCCCAGCAGAGAGCTGACAAACATGCACAGAAACAAGCACAAGAGCGGCAGTGTGTGTGAGCCCAACGCCGAGCCTACAGAAGTTATGCTCCATCCTCTCATGAACATGTCACCTGTCTACACTGCTGAGAAACGAATGAGATGAAGATGAGAGGTCAGATTTTACACACACCAACAGTCCGGATCTACCAACACTGTAACACCAGGGCCTCAAAACCTAAGAACTGGCCCTAAAACACCAAACACAGCCCAGTGATACCAATTAAACCTGACAGAAAGTAAAGACAGATGGACAGTGTGAAAGATGGTTGAAAAGACAGTGTGAGGGAGACAGACAGGCTGAGAGAGAAAGAGAGACAGGCAGAATAAAGAGAGACCCAACAGGCTGCAAACATCAGTCTGAGGACCACAGAAGGTCTATGAACTGTGTCTCCTCCTTCTGGACTCTATTTTTCTCCTCCTGTTTTCAGGCGCATTCTTTCACTCTGAGCTCCGCGTCTCCAGGAGAAACAGAACTGGTCTTCTGCTGAGGGCTTCACAGCGCTCATGTCACCCACCTTCTCTCCCTGAAGAAAAGAGATTTCAGACTCCAGACGCTCAGTGGACAGAGAGGATGTGGTGTTGAGACGGAGCGAGTCCTGCTTTCACATGAAGCTCTGGGGATTAATGTTGTGATATACTGGCGATCTGTCTGTGAATTAACATGATAAAAACAGTGGGGAGAAGTTTGTGAGTCACTAGAGGGCTGATAAAGCCAGCGGCCCGGCCAGAACTGTACAGCTGGAGAAGATGCGTGTGATTTTACAAGCTTCAATTCTTCCAAAATGCTCTAAAATAAAGTTGTCTAGTTTTTACAAGCTGAACGTTCATGTTATTTATACATTTTTACTGCATATGGAGAGAACAGAACAGTGTGGAACAGCGGCAAAACACGAGACAGAGAGGAAATGACTTACATGAAAAAGCATTAAATGAATGAAAAAACAGAGAGAGAGAGAGAGAGAGAGAGAGAGAGAAAGAGAAAGAGCTGTACATGAAGATCTGTTGTACGTGATACACTGCAGTCACACACACACACTTCTTCTGCAGCAGGTGTTGAGCAGTAGTGCTGGCCGACCAAAACAGCTCCTCTCATTTCAGCTGAAATACTTTAAATCTTTGTATAGTCACAGCATGAGTGTGTTACAAACACAAACACACACCCTCAGCACAGAGACGCTGTTGTGTTTGCTGTGTGTCTGGCTCTTCTCTAGACTCTAGTCCTGGATATTAACAGGGAATTTGATCAATTTATGGAGCTTCAACAGGAGGGACGGCCCACCGACAGCCTCCAATCTGTGTTTTATCCCTGCATACCATCAACTGAGTCCAAATACTCATTATTAGTACTGATCCAGAATCCATAGTGACGTTATAACTGCTTCTCATAAAGAACAGCTGGGACAGTAGATTCTGTTCTCAGAACAGTCACACAGAATGTCTTTGTTTTGGAGGAAAATCTGCAGAAAAATGACAAGATTCTCAAAACGCTGACGGTTATTTGGGCAACACACAGAGTTACAAACAATGAAGTCAGACAGGAATGAGCTTAGACTGCAGTCCTAATGAAACATGATCATCTGAGATTAATCTTGATCTTTCTGCCACGTAAACAAACAGCCAAACGTTTATACTGTGTGTGTGTGTGTGTGTGTAAACCAGTTATTCTAAAATGTCAAAGCAAAAGGCCAGAGTCAGAGATGGTCAAAGCTTTCTTTGTTTCTCTTTCTCTGTTTGTACACAATAAATCTGAACTCCATTCGCTTCCATGCCTCTCTGATGTCATTTGCAGTAGTTCAGAACTTCAGATAATGACTCAGCAAGACACTGCACCAAACAAAAGAGTGGATCATTAAAAGCACTTTAACACCACATAAACAGACCCAGTTCAGTTACAAACTGATCTGAACCCAGAATCAAAAAGTTCTAACATCTCTGAAGTGTCTTCACTGCAATGGGAATCTGTCCAGGTATTATCCAGTGAGGCATGTCGTGTGCACTCTTATATCAGCTTATACTCTTATATCAGAGTTTACATTCAGAGTTTAAAGACCACCATTATTAACCTTCACTCAAGAGTTGCTATAGCGACAGGCACCTCTGAACACAAGTCATTTAAAGCCTTTCAATGGCAGACAGGTACAGAAAGATAAACACAAGACTCAACTCTCAAAAACAGAAGACAGACAGACAGACAGAGAACGACAGAATGTTTCGACAGAAGAAAATGCTGCACTCATCACAGCGTCTCAAAGGATTCTGGGAAAATCAGCTATTGTTAAATCACTCTACAGACCTGAAGCCATTCAGATATACACGTCTTATCTCCTGAGGTCTCCATAACCACATATTCCAACCATATGACATTTATACATATATAACATTATGCTAAACTCAAATAGGTTAGTATAATATTAACATTTGTCTGTGACAGAATCTACCTGGTTGAACTGCTCCAGTCTGGCTTTGATGTTCAGAAGAACTGGGTCGACGCCTCTGACCCTCACCTCTGGATTCTGTCTCTGAGCTCGGACTCCACTGCCCACCACTCGCTCGGTGTAACTGAGAGAGAGAGAGAGTGATGGTAGGCCATTATATTATAATACTACAAACATATGTTACACCACATGAAACATTCAAGAGTTTCATTTGTATTTGATGGTTGCAGCTACAGTCCATAACACTGCTGAGCAAGCACAGAACATCACACAATCTCTTCCTGGACCCACTCAATAACCCACTTTATAATAATGAGTTATCAGTTCAGCTGACAGGTCTGATGTCCCATCCAACGCCGGTTTGGGTTAACGTAAGGTGATCATATGCAATGAGAAACAAAAGTACCGTAACATGCGATTTAAACAGAGACGGCAGTAAAGAGAGAAAAGTTACAGACTGCAGCTTTAAGAAACTGATGATTCAGTATGAAGAGAAAGTGACAAGAACACTGCGTGAGAAGAGATGAACAAAAACATCTAACCACTCGAAAAAAAAAACACATTAACCTTTGGCTAAATCCTCAATCCACTGTTTGTCTTTCCTGTGACATAGACGACATTCTGTTCTGACAGCCAAACAGATCAATGTCCCTCAGACTTCCAGCTCCAGACAGACATGATGCATTATAAAGTCTGATGGTGTGGAGGATGGGGTGGGTGATGAGGGGAGTATTGATGAGCAGGAATAATAAAGAAAGGAGAAACGGCCTCAGCTGAGGGTTAGATATGAGGCTCCAGTTCTACAGAACCTACAGGATCAGTCGAAACATCTATTAGTTCCAGAAAATATTTGCTAATTGCCAGAAGACTAAAGCCCAACAGAAAGTTAAGACTGGAAGGAAAACAAGGATGTAGTCAGATGATGAAGAAGAGAGGGAGACTAAGAGGAAGGGTTTCAGGGAATAAAGTAAGATGGTTACCACAGGGAGGATTAGTGAGTCAGATAAAAGAGAGGAAGGTCAGAATAAACAGAAGGTAACATGAGTAGAATGAAAATAGAATGAAAATGCAAGAGGATAAAATTGTTTTGAGGTTTATTTTGACTTATGGTGTGCTGAGGTATGTTTTGTCAGAGTGTATGTGTTGAGGTTTCAGGGAAAGTTTGTTGAGGTGGAGGCACCCTGATGCTGGGGAATTTGTTGAGGTGAGATGGGGCTGATGATGTGTTGAGCTGATGGTATGCTTAGGTTGTGTGTGTTGAGGTTGATGATGGATCTGCTGAGGATGTGTGTTGAGCTGATGTTGAGAGGTATGCTAAAGTGTGTTGAGGCTCAGAGACAAACAAGGTAAGAAGTAAACTGAGTCTGTAGCTTAAGTGAATGTAATGAGGCAAATCTGTAACTTCATGTAGAAGGTTGTGGTTGATGGTGCGACTGCTGAGTGAGCGTCTCTGGGTTACGGACCAGTAACTGCTGCACTGACCACAGAACCAGACACAACCTAATTACTGCACAGCAAACCAGAGGAAGAAAAGATGAGTAGAAAGCAAGAACAAATGTAGAGAAATAAAAAGGGAGAGTAAGATGGAAAGATGTTATTCCAATACCCAATTCCCACAATTCCAGAGGGCATCTAAATACAGAACCACACACCTGCTCTTTCTAACTCTCATTATCATGCCACATGAATTTGCTAATATTATTTTTGAAAGTGTGAACATGCAGCCCACACACTAAAATCACATTATTCATCCTCCAGTTTGAAGCCGTGATTAGAACAAACACTAGCGCTGTGTGGGGGGGACGTGTGTATGCGACTGCTGGAGCGGAGGGCGTTATTTTCAACACTGGATTATACAAATAACTCTTAATGCATGAATTCATACAACCATAGAAACTGACACAATATTTAAAGTATATGTGTCCTTGGACACGTAAAATACTGATATACTGGACAACCGTTGTGTAGACAATCTAAAACAACTTCCTGTTGGGGGTTTTCCCACTTTACAGTGGGGGACACAACATTTATTTGTTCATTCCAACAAATTAGTTAATAACCCCAAACTCTGACTGCTTTAAACTGTAAATATAGCTGCTTCCAGTCGAAAACAAGCTCTATGAAGGTTTTGATAGGTTTAATTAAGCACAGATTCATTAGCTGTTACTGAAGCAAACGTCTCATTTCTATAACAGTGAGCAAGACACCTGATGTCCACAGACACAGATGTAACCCTGTGTGGTGATGAGGATGATGAGAAGATGATGAAGCTCTCACTGCATATGCCTGAGGTGGAAGTATGCTTGGCATCCAAAACGCTCAAACCAAAGCAGAAACATCTCAGAGACACACGAGCGACTCTTTATGTGCTTCAGTGTTTCACAGAAAAACTCTCTCTCTCTCTCTCTCTCTCTCTCTCACACACACACACACACACACTTTTTTAATGATGGTGTATTGAGAAAGCCCATAATCCCTGGGCGTAACTCAGAGAAGAAAGTTAGAAGAGCAAAAATCCTTCTTACCAAACACACACTCACACAACTCACACACAACATATAAACACACTCACACAACACACACACAACATATAAACACACTCACACAACATATACACACACTCACACCACACACTCTTTTGAACTGTACAAACTATATATTGTATTTGATGTATATTGTGTATACTTATATTAGAATGCTCCTGTAAAAGTACAGAACATAACTCCTAGTAAAACAAAGTGACTGATAAAAACAGCTTTATCAAGACCACAAATGAACCACAGAAATGTGACAGTATTAGTGAAAGAAGCGAGAGGAATGGAAATGAGATCTCGCGTCACAACCGGCAGAGCTGCTCTGTAATTAATGGGGCGGCAGAGAATGAATGAGAACCACGAGAATGTGCAAATCTGATCTGGATGAATTGGAGGTTTGGCGAGCGATAAACTGGCAGAGAGATCTGTGACATGTAAATTACAAGCTCTGAGTCCTCTAACTCTCTCAGAATACATTATTGTGCTCTGTGCATCTTTCTCACAACAGGGACAAAGACAGTCTGACTGCACAGCACAAAAACCTGAAGCAGCCACAGCGGAGGGGGAAACATTCTGAAAAGATCTGCGCTTAACACAGCCTGTCATTTATCTGAGATGTTAAAACCAAACCTATACACCACAATACCTGTCTGTCTATCTGTCTGTGTGTCTGTCTGTCTGTGTGTCTGTCTGTCCGTTGTAGAGATCAGTGTGGAGCAGACAGACACAGAATGTCTGGTTCTGGGTTTATATCAGTGATGAAAACAGACTGTTGTCTTTGAAGACATAACAGTGTTTAATAATATATATTTTAATGCCATTTAAAGCTGCAATCCGTGACTGTTAACAGCTATCTGTAATTTGTTAACAATGAAGAAACATCAGTTATTGAACAAGAACAACACAGATGAGTGTTCAACACAATCTCCTGATCTAACCCGATACACAACTGTACATTAAAACCATTCAGAACACACACAATGAAGAGAGCCACAGGTACCAAACACACACCTGACCTGAGTTCAGCTGCCAGTCAACACAAATGAGAAAGAGCCTTAAAACGAGATGTTGTGAAACGATCAAAATAGACACAGAGGTGGAGAAAAAGAAGTTGGATGGACAGATGGAGGTGATCTGATGAGCCAATGAGATAAACTCTGCTGCCCCGGGGTATGATGGGAAAACAGACTGCGGCTGCCAGCGGAAAAGACAGATGCCCATGTGGACAACAGCTGTGTGTGTTTGTGTGTGTAAAGTGGCATGTGGCACTGGGGTTAGCCCATTAAACACACAAAACACACGTTTTCTCAATATGTGGGTCAACAAAATCGTCACTGTTTCCAATGCAATATCAATATCAATCCTCTGTTAATGTTACGCAAAGGACACACACAACTGGAGGACAGAGAGAAACTGTGAGTGTGAACTGAGCGTGTATCTGAGGTAAGATAAGGCACTTTCAGTTTGTTATTATCTGACTTAATACAAGTCAGTCTGAAAGATTCACAAATCTTTCTGCATTTTTACACTTTCTAGACTTGTGGAGACATTTGTTCTACATAACAGAGGAAAAACCAGCGAATGTACAACAAGATTTTAGCTCACATCATTTCCTGTACTCTCAGGAAGTGGCAAAAAACCTCAAGAATGAATCTATAAATTTAAAAACAACTAGAAAAACAAGTTAACGAGGAAGTAAAGGAAAAGAAAAAGAGGAACGATTTTTGGATGAGCCTGTTTTAGCTCTGCATTAACTGAAGGAAGTGGCTGTTTATGGGATCATTTACTGCTAAATCTGCCCCACTCTCTCTCCCTCTCTCACACACACAAACAAACGTGGTCACCAGTGTATCGCAGTCACTCTTTAAGACTTTTGCCAGTAGTACAAAGTGGTGGCTAGGAAAAAAAAAACAATTTTACGCACACATTAGTCTGCCTGAGGACGGCTGTGTGTGTGAGAGAGAGACCCTGTGAATGTGGCATTAATTGGTCAGTGGTGAAGCCCCATGCAGAGATAACTTCCTGTTCTTTTAACTCAACCCACAACTGCATCTTTTAATGTCTGTTACATTTTCACTGTTTCCTTTGTAATGTTCCACAGCTCAGGAGCACAGGAGCTACAGATAACACTGTACTGAACCTGTGTGTGTGTGTGTGTGTGTGTGTGTGTGAAAATCCACAGAGATGTGTTCTCAATTATTTTGGAATTTCAGAAGCAAACATGGGACTGAATGTGTTGGCTGACAAACACACAAAAATGTTTTATACAGATGAAGTCATCTGCAGAGATTGTATCTTTCTTTCTAATGCTCTCTCTCTTTCTCTTTCTCTCTCTCTGTCTATATTTGTCCTGTGGATTTAAAACACATTCCTGCATACAGAGACAGCTAAAAACCTTTCCTAACCTTTAGAATGAAAGATGGAAAGAGTAAGAGACAGAGAGAAACAGAGTGAGAGAAAAGAGGGAAAATGGGATGGACTGACCTTCAATGCCACGTTTCAGTCTGTGCCTGTCTCTCTCTCTCTGGTTGTGTTGTAATGGAATACTGGTGTACTGCATACTGTACGTACTAAATGCTGGTTATTGTTCTGTTTTAAAGGGTATGTGAAAATATACAGTGTCCAGCTGTCATTTCATAAGTATTAAACATAAGTCCTACAAATATATTATGCATTGAAAAAATCTGTAAACTGTATAAGAACTGACATGAAGACACTTAAAACGGCTCTACTGCCCCCTACTGCACTGCAGGAGTATTACAACCTCCTACCTGAGCAACACACACACTATAACGTGTGTACCTGTATTAAACTGAGTGCTAGAAATACAGTGAAACATACAGGATTCATCTACATCATTTGCCAGTTGCATTAAACATTATAATCGTGACTATATTAAAAATGGTTCCATCATATTTGAAGCAGAAAGTGTCACTAGACATCTTTCTAAAACGACTAATATTTCTAACTAAAAGTGTGTTACTCTGTAAGCCACACCATAAACAATCACCGGTGACAGTTAAAGCTGGTTAGAGGTAACTGGCAAATAACCAGAAACAGTCAGGTAAGCATCAATTGTTTCTGATGGCACGTCATTTGTCATGTATCACGTGTGATCACATGTCTCCTGCAGTTACACAGAACAGTCTGTAGGCGGCAGTGGAGGCTGCAGGATTCACCCTGAGACTCGACCCGGATCATCCGTTCACTCATTAATCCTGGTGTTGTATCGAGTTACCCTGTAAGCGCAGGATCACCGGGGCGGTTAGATTGACAACAGCTGCCAATATGGTTGTGAACTTTTGTTCCTGCATGATCTCAGTTCTGAAACCAATGAAACAAATTAACAACATACACGTGCAAAAATTCACTAATCTAACCAAAAAACACAAGAACTACAGACTGGTGGGTCCGAAATATCAGCCTTCTTGTGTCTGGAGAGTTTTACTTCCACCAGACTAACAAACAGTTTTATAAAGAAACAGTAAGAGATTATACAGAGATATTTACTGCCTGCCTCCTGCTTCTATTGCTCTATAAAACAACACAAACATTGATTATATGTCCTCATACTGAGAGGATGTGAGTGATAATAATCAGTGTTTAAAACACCACTGTATAATAATGGCTCTGAAAGAAATACTGATAAAACTGGAAAGAAATCAGACTGAAAAGGGAATAAACAGGATTAGTTTAATTAGCCAGATGTTATAAATTGTGAAATTAGTTTAAATTGTGTTGTGAAAAAAATCTTATTCTGGAAAGAGAAACTCAAAAACCTACAAGTAATATTTTATTGCTCGCAAGGGAGATCAGTGCTCAACTGATAAATGTGAAGATCTCAAAGAACAAAAGAGAGTCAAACTCTTATTTTCAGCCCCTGAGGGTGTTGCTCTCTATCACTGGTCCCAAGTTACTAAATATGCATCCTTTAGTTTAGAATATCTTAAACATTATCGTAAACATTTCTTCTGCTCCACCTCCCATCTCCTCCTCCCATCTGACTCTCATCTCAGCTCTTTCACTTCAGTCTGACTCTTTGCCTTTTGTCTCTTTAGTCTTTGGGTAGAGAGAAGTGATACCTGCACTGCAACTTATTTCTGTTCTTTAGAGGGAAACAGAATCTGCTTATTATTAATAAAGAAAGAAGAAAAAGAAACATGTTTATCCAGATAGAAATATATGTGTAAGTTCAAGCTTCATATAAATTGTGAAAAAATCATAAGAAATAAAACAATAAAAAGTATAATGAAAAGTATATGAAATAAGAAATAACATTTCCTCCACAAATGTAAGTAAAAAAGTGTTTAAACAGACAATTATAGTAAGAAAACTGAACTTGTGCAGTTTATGGTGCAACAACAGACTAAAGATAAAGAGCTAAATCAAAAGCAGTTTGCTCAGAATTCCGGCCTGTGGAATTTCATCCTATAATTCCTGAAGGCATTAAGATGAATGTGTTTATGTTGCATAACGTCTGTAATTGTGGGAAAGCAGTTTGGAGAATTTGTTTAATTGCTCTCAGGTCTGGAAAATCCCTCCAAGACATGTGGCTCACAGAATGTATTGTGGGTAATGGAGTCATCAACTTATACATTTCACTATGTGCATTTACATTAAACAACAGACCGCTATTAATAATAGCTGCAGTTGAGAAAGCTACAAAATAAAAGCCTTTTATTCTGATCCAAAAACACAGAATCTCACAAACAAACTACAACAAACCCTCAGAGGTCCCAGAATGATGTGACAACACTGAGCTGTGTGTCGGTTCATGCCAGAGACTGGAGATAAACTCCAGAGACAACAGAACACACACAATGGACACACGATCCAACCGGCTGATCAGAGCAAATCTGCTCCTGTAGCACAACACAGGTGTAGCTGCGGTCTCAAACACAACTGAACAAGCTTTTAAAGATCTTCAGGGTCACATGAAGGTTACAGTGATGTGTGTGAAACCTGAGGCGTGAGTCCAATAAGGTTAAAGGTTTGGTGGGAAACTGTTCTGTAGTCAGACTCATCTGAATGTGAATGTGAATATGGAGATGTTTCTGGAACATCTGGAATGATGCGTTTAGGGTGAATCTGTCTGGAGAAGCTTTCAAGCAACACTGACGTGAGATGAACCAGCGTTTGAGTCATACAAACAAGAGTGAGGGTGTGGGGGTCAGGGACGCTGCTGAGACGGGTCGTCCGTTTACCAAGAAAAAATAAATATGAGCTTTTGTTTCATAACGTCTCTGTTCGGTTTCCTCTCTCCTCCCTTCTGAAAACAGAAGCATGGCTGCATGTGTTTAGAAAACCAGTACTAACCATCACAAACCAACCAGAACCAGTCTGAAAGTTCATACTAATCTGATAAAACTGCTTGTTTATAAAATCTTTCTTTTTAAGACCTTGGTGTCCAGTATGGGACACTAATGTCCCAACAGGCTTTTTAACTAGCTTAATCAGAAGACTACCATGGTGAACATCACAACTAATAAACTTCACCAGCCTGACCTGCACCAAACAAGAACTAATCTGCACAAACAAAGCCAGGACCATCATGAAGCTCATGCTCTTTCTCCCTGCAGCTAAAGAAGTGAGCAGAACCAGAAACAGGAAGCGTGTTCAAGGGCAGCACTCTGGAGGAGGGCCGAGTTTCCCTCAGAGAGATGTTCTCGCCCCACAGGAGGAGGGTTAGAGAAGTGACCACTTTCATCTCCTCCGGAGCTCTCTTCTCATCCCTCACTTTTATTTATTTGATTTCCAAGACGCTGTTTGAACTGAACTCCTTTGATTCACGGTTCTGTGTGAAAGAGGAGAGTCCAGCATTAAATGTTCCACTCGATCCAAATGAGCCTCAGCTGAGGAAATCGAGGTGATCTCATACATCTGAGGTTGTTGTTTCATTGTCCTGCATTGTGAGTGAGTGACGCCAACTCTTCCTGAAGAATGACACGTCTGTCTCGTTCCATCACAGCTTCAAGTCACCATTAGTAATGTTCATTTTAAAATAGACAATCATTTACTCATGTAATATCTAAACCTGAAACGTTTCTGCTTCTGAGGAACACAAAAGAGGAGATTTTGAAGCATGCTGGAAACCAAACACCACCAGCACCACTGAAATACGTTGTATGGGTACAGAATTTATATATCTCAGAGTATTTTTCAGTGTCCCACTGAGTAAATAATAATTCCCTTTAAATCAGACATTAGCACATCTCACACATCTGTAATAAATGTGATGCTCTACCAGTGAACCTACAGAAACACTTTCAGCTATACAGAAATACAGACTTTTGTTACAAACACTTCCTCTGTTAGTATGCATAAACGGATCCACCCGCTAAACCAGCACTAACCAGTCTGGACTAGCACAGAACTAATGCTGCTCTGTTCTGCAGGACTATGGGATACGTACTCAAAATCAGAACAAAACATTTATCCAATAATTTAAAGCATGAAATCTGTGGCCAGAATCCAGCCAGGAAAATGTTTCTGGTCTGTCCAAATAAAAAATGATAACATTCAAAACATTCTTCTGTCAAACTGATTTTCTGCTCGGTTTTTTTTCCCTTTTCCTTTCTAACAAGATCAGAAAGGCAGCAGTTAAATGAGACCCAAACGCGGCGTCTGCTGCTATAACGTCTCGCCATCTCCTGCAAGAACTTCTGATTTTCAACACCATGTGTGGATCAGATCTGATGGGCTCAGAGGTGAGGTTATCAGATTCTGCTGCGAGTCCAGGAACGAAACGTGAAGCAGGGCTGTCTGAGAATCCAGCGCAGGCTCCGCCCCAGACTGATTCAGATAATTAAATTCAGGATCTTATGTAAGGATGAAACATTCTTGTGCTTCTGCCAGAAGTGTGTTCCAGAACACAGAACTCTCATGGGTTCTGCAATGCTGCACATAACAGAGACGTGAGAACAATGCCGTTAATTAGAACAGAAACAGCGCATACAGGTGACATCACACAAGCTCATTACAGCAAATCACGCAGAAAATAACCAATCCAAATTAATTATGCCTCTGGATAAACAAACACGTGTCACACGACAATCTACACAAAGAAAAAACTTTTCTAGACTGAAACTTTAATCAGACATTCTTAAAAGTTCTTCAAATACTGATGAAGGTCTTTCACCAAAATACTGTGAAAGTCTCTCAGAGGACAATAACCTACACACAAACTGTGTGTGCGTGTGTGAGCGTGTGTGAGTGTGTGTGTGAGTGTGTGTGTCATGGGAATGGGGCGGGTAACTGCTTCTACTTACATTATTCAGTACAGTCACTGATCACTAATCATTCATCAAAATTACCAACATGCACCATGATGACCTGTAAGGGACACACATGGAGCAAGAGACAGAACAATGAACGGAGAGAGAGAGACACAGACTGACAGAAAGAGAGAGAGAGAGATAGAGAGAGACAGCAGATCTAAATGAGTGAATAGTTTCCAGATGTCTGAATAATAAACAACTGGTTAGTCATGAGGGCATAAAAATGTGTGGCATTCAGATTCTCTCATTGAAAACGGTTGATTCCTGCAGAACAGATCTACATACACTCATGAACAAACAAACACACACACGTATCCGTGTTTAATGTCCGATATCCACACAGAATCTAATCTCCAGTGAATGTGACCAACCTTACATCACCAATCAATACATATTTATACTTATTTAATCACTTTTGCAACCAATTAAACTGGAATCATCTGTTCAACACATTTTACAATGTTCACGTTGTTCATGCCTATTTAACAAAAGAACCGGCTAGTTGTTACAGCTAAAGTCGTTTCAAAGAACGTAAAGAACGTTTCTGTGATGTTTTGGTTTAGGGGTACAGTTAGTGTAGAGGGATCTGTACAGTATGAAACCATTTTTCTCTGACCCCACGAAGCACAGAAAGGTAGCGTGTGTGAGCAGTGTTGACTCTCTGTGTGAGTTGTGCTGGTGTATTTTGAGGGCACATTCCCAGGCAGGGCGTTGAGTCTCTCCTCCACTGTTTCCCACACTGAGTTCACAGGGGCCCTTTGTTCCGGCTCCAGGCCGCGGGGGACCCAGATCCAACCCAGCGGCCCCTGAGAGACCACCCTGCATTCTACAGCACGACCCTCAGCAGGGCCAGCACTGCCCACTGCCCTGTGACACACAACCGCTGTCTGCAGTGATTCAACAACCTGCTCTCTGCATTTCATTCAAATTACAGCCTGTTCACATCCAGAATGACAATACAGCTTCTCAGATCGGCCGATAGTCCACAACAACACCTTTATATCATCTGAAGTATTCCTACAAAGCTCTGCTTGACCACCTTAACTTGGGTTTTCTACTCATTAGAGGCCGAAACAACTTCATGTATGACCACGACTGAGTCTTTAGAACAGATGTAAGGGTTACAGGAATCATAAGACACTGATTTTTTGCATGCAATAATGCACCTCTGCTCCAAAACGTTTCAAATATCTTGTATTTTTGATCCCAAATTTTAAAACTGATAAATTAATCCAATAAAGGAGGAAACACAGAAGTGTTTCTTGGACTGTTAAGGAGAGTTTGTGTGAAGGTTTCACTGCACAGGAGACATCAGAGCCTGACGTACCGCTTACAACAAGAACATCAACACTGCACTGATTCACTACCCAAAAACACATTCTGGGTCTTACGGCGAATGGTTCACAATTTCACATTACATTACAAAAAAACAAGATCTTTATAATCTTCCATTAAAATGTAATCACTCCAATTAAAAAACACCCTTTCTTTACTGGTGACAGGAAAATGAAACATCAGACTTTGAGAATGAGAGACAGAGAGAAACAATGAGAGAGTTCACAAAACAGAACAAACTCTAAAATCCTTCACCAAATCATTCCAAACAAAAACTTGGAGGGTATAAATGAAAATCTGTTATCATTATATCATCTGTTATAAGTGTGTTAGCAGTCAGTCAGCATGTCTCACTAATGAAGGGACATCTGCTTCAGTAACACCAACATCTCTCACCTCTGCACCACATCTCCTCCGCTCCAGCAGGTCTCGTCCACACCCGACTCTCCCTCACACAGCTTCTCTGGCAGGTTGTTGAAGAAGGACTTATATCTGGAGAGGTACTCTCCAAACTCCCTACAACACACACACACACAGATAAAAGTCTCCAGATACACACACACACACAGGAAAAACAACAAGGCTTTCAAGCTAAAACAGTGTATCAGGATGTAACTGTGTGTGGGGGGGAACTGTGGGCCAAAAAGAGTGTGTGAATCTATATATATTGAAACATGCAAACAGATTATACAAAAAACAAAGAAACGCTTTAGCACGTTTCATGCTTACCGTGCAACAGTTCTCAGAGTGAAATCTCTATTACTCTTGGAGGATTTCTGAAGGAGTGAACTGACAATGGACAAACCCCCCCGTACAAGACAATGGAACAGTCCAGAGGAGGGAGGAGGCAGCAAGCAGTTTGGAGGGGAGAACAGAAAGGTGGAAGAAACCAAAGGGAAACAAATTAAGTGGAGGGGAGGTGAGAGATGGAGAGAAAATCATGATAAATGTTCTTCATGCACATGCACTTAAACCTGGAGGGCGAGTCACACGACACTAACACCTGATCAACTTGATGAACTTTAAATAATAACAATGAACTTTGATTTAACTAACATTAACAAAGAACAATATATTCTGTACAATACACAGCATATCATTAGCTCATGTTGGCTAATAAAATAACACACAAATACTGATAACGTATGGAATCATTCTGTCAAGAGATATGCAAAATCTTTCATTAAAATAAAGCATTTGATCATAATACCTGTAATGTATTGCGTTTTAGTGAATGCTGTATACATTTGTGTGGCCTGTACATGATTGTGCAGTCAGATCTGAACTCGTGGTGCAAAGATGATGTCATTCATACAGCGATGAGTGTCTGAATTAACCTGCAATCCATTTATCTAAGTGTGTTCCTGCAGACATCAGCCTCAGGGCCAGCCCAGCACTTACTAACGCTATCTGTGTGTGTGTGTGTGTGTGTCCTCTAACTAAGTGCTTTGTATCCCAGTTAGAGGGATTAATTAAAGGGGTCAGTAACAATTACAATATGAAACAAACATTATTTAGCACAACTTAACACTTGTGAGCATCAGAATCAGAATGAAGGATCTGGTCTAACCTCTGAACATACGCCAACATGCCATCCTTCTCATCTCCTGGAACCTCCTGTGAACTGTTGACAGGTGGAGGTGTGACTGCGGAAGATGGAGGAAACGCCCCGCTTGTGGAGGAGGAGGTGTTTGAGGAGTGACCACATACCTTATCCACCTGAGACAGAGACACAGAGAGAGAGAGAGAGAGAGAGAGAGAGAGACGAGAAATGTTTAACACTTAAGCCTAAAGACTGTGTGTGAGAAAGACCATTTCATTACTGTAGATCAGTATTAAAACAACAGAATACAATGGAAAGTTCCCACCATATAAAACAAACAGAAACATCATTGGGGTCTTCCAGGGACCTCCTTAAAATTATTAATAAATAATAAATTATTAATAAATAATACATTATTAATACTTTAAATATACAGATAAAAATAAACATGTTTTCTGTATGCAGTAAAAACTGGATTTATATAAAAACATGATAAGTCTATGGTATGATCTGACTGAGAAAACTGTTTGTGTGTGTGTGTGTGTGTGTGTGCACGCTCCTGGTATGTACTGTTAAGAGAATCAAATGTCCCCACAAGTACAGCAACAGCATAAATTTAGTTTTCATTGCCTAAAAATGTCCTCATTAAACATAAAAACCTGCAGTGTGTGTGTGTGTGTGTGTGT